>SEYY01021150.1:0-15000 GCA_009176605.1 Armadillidium nasatum
AACGATTTATTTTCGCGGAGTCAAGCCCAAAGGACTCCCCAAACTGCAACACGAGCAAAGGAAAACGAGGTCAAGGTCGAGTCCTTTATCGCAGACCTTTACCCGTCCCATGGCTCGTGTTTCATCGAGGCATCATTGGCTTGACGCCGCGAAATAAATCGGGGCAAGTTCAATGCGATTCCCTTTGTACTGCCGTAGCAGAGTGGTTAGCGAGTCAGACTTACCATCCTAAGTTCTTGGTCGAGTCCAAATAGCAGACATTAATTTTCCATATATATATAATATAAATAATAACTATATAATTAATTATAAATATTATATATGATAGATATATAATTATATATAGATTATAGATATATATTAATAAATAATATATATATTATATATATAT
Organism: Armadillidium nasatum; assembly: GCA_009176605.1. Lineage (NCBI taxonomy): Eukaryota > Metazoa > Arthropoda > Malacostraca > Isopoda > Armadillidiidae > Armadillidium > Armadillidium nasatum. The sequence continues at coordinate 392 of SEYY01021150.1, forward strand.
ATATATATATATATATATATATATATATATATATATATATATAATATATATATATATATAATATATCCATAGGTGTGTAATTTACCAGAGAGTATATGTAAGATGAGCATAGCGGTTACGTCTGGGGTCTGAGAGTTGGACAAAGAAACGATTAGACAGTGTAGAAAGGCGTGTCGCACGAGCTCTTCTCAGTGAGGAGGTTATCGAAGAGAGAGTTCAGAAGAGCAGTGTACATTGTAATAACGATAGTAAGAGAGAGTGAAACAATAATTTGACGGGCAGAAAGAGATTGAAGAGAGTTAGTAAGAGCAGGAGAGTTAATGAGACGAAAAGCCCTATGGTGTTAGTATTAATGTTTTATGAGTGTAAAGGAGAGCCTACTCCGTGTAGAAGGAGGTGAGCGCGAAAGGGAGGGAATCATTGGTCACCGGGATGAGATGGGAAGTACCCTTAACATCCCGTATACCCAATAGGGGGTAATCTCATCGCCTCTGGAGCGCTACTTCCTCCCCCATATATATATATATAATATATATATATATATATATATATTATATATATATATATATATATATATATATTATATATATATATATATATATATATATATATATATATATATATATATATATATTAATTTTATAAAAATTTTTTTTTTTGAAAAATTTAAAAAAAAAAAATTTAAATAAAAATAAGAATATATATATATAATATATATATTATATAATTATATATATATATATATATATATTAATATATATATATATATTATATATATATATATATATATATATATATATATATATATATATATATATATATATATATATATATATATATATATATATATATATATATATATATATATATATATATATATATATATATATATATATATATATATATATATATATATATATAATACATATAGCTACTTTCCAAAAGCAATATCTTTCAAATTCCCATATAATATAACAAACAAATGAAAAGACTCGTAGAATTTAAAAAAGACTTCTAACTCGTCACAAAGAACGTGTCATTTACTTATTGATCAACGTCTTAGAAAGTATTCGCCACTTATTTGTTTCTTTGTTAAAAGTAAACCATCATCTAATATTTATGATATTATTGTAATAACTCTTAATATGGGTGTGGTCAAATAGATGACTGACATTTATTTATAAATTGTAAAAGAGAATTGGTACTACTGTTGAAACGAATTTGTGAAAGTAATGCTCGTTCTTTTGATTATATATATATATATAATATATATATATATATATATATATATATATATATATATATATATATATATATATATATATATATATATATATATATATATATATATATATATATATTATATATATATATATATATATTCAACCTTTTGAAATGAAGGAAGTAGCGCTCGCGAGGAGATGAAATTACTTCCACTTGGTATATGGGATGCTTAAGGGTATTTCCCATCTCATCCTGGTGCCCAATGGTACGCTCCATTTCGCACTCATATCCACATTCTTTTACACGGAGTAGACTCGCCTTTCACACACACAAAAAATACTATTTCAGTGCACAATCAATCCTATTAAAAAAATATATTTAATAATGGCAACATCTTCATCAACCTCGAAGAATCCAAGAGGGGTGGTTTCCAAACATAGCCTCTCATCCACCCCTTCCCCCATCACAACTTGGGAGTTGGTAGATTGCAGTATTTTTTGGTTGGTGACACTATGAATTCGCAGCCGGCTGTTCTATATGCACGGTCTGTATTTTTCATTAATTTTTGCAGCATTTGGGGTCTTCAGTCCAATTTCCATTTTGTTGAACATCACCTCTCTTCTTCTTGACCTCACCTCTTATTCTTAACCAAAACTCTGATTTTTGAGCGTTCGTTCTGATAGCAAATCCTTTTCTGCTTCTTCCTACTGTCTCTATCCTCAATTTTCAGCCAAAGTGCAAGAAACGGTGTTGTTTGTTCTCTTGTTTTTAATTTGGAGTCTTCCGAATTCTCCATATTTTGGCTCAGGCTCTCTTGGCGTTTTACGACTAAATACTTTTCTTCTGTTTATTTATCTCCTAATTCTACTGAATATAAATTCTTCGAGTAAGTAAACTTCGAGACATTGCGCTAACCATCAGTGGTGTAGTGGTTAGCACAATGTCTTACCATCTTAGAGGTCAGGGTTCGAATCCTCATTAGCAGTATATAATTTGTTAATTTTATCCCACGGTTTATGTGGTATTTATATATACTTATTGAGCTGCGGTTTCTGAGGATAGAACTGACCCGCTAACCCTACGCCCGAGTGTGGTCGGAGGGGTCCTTTGGGATGTAGTCATGGTGGTTGTTCATGAGAAGTTCCAAAGTGATTACTTTTTGTACCATCAGTGGTGTAGTGGTTAGCGCAATGTCTTACCATCTTAAAGGTATTGGTTTGAATCCTCATTAGCAGTATATAATTTGTATATATATATATATATATATATATATATATATATATATAATATATATATATATATATATATATATATATATATATATATATATATATATATATAATATATATATATATATATAGATAGATAGATAGATAGATAGATAGATAGATAGATAGATAGATAGATAGATAGATAGATAGATAGATAGATAGATAGATAGGGTCTGGCACAAAGCTTTGATTTCCAAACTCCCCTCTTTCGGTATATATCCTTCCCTCTGTGATCTTCTCTCTAATTTCCTTTCCGGTCGTTCTATAGCTGCTGTTGTAGACGGCCATCGTTCTTTCTTTAAACCTATTAATATTGGTGTTCCTCAAGGCTCTATTCTATCCCCAACATTTTTTCTACTTTTCATTAATGAACTTCTTTCTATTAGTTCATATGCTATCCACTCATATGCTGATGACTCCCCACTTCATTACTCCTTTCAGTTTGAAAGACGTCCATCCCAACAGCAATTATTAGACTCAAGAAGGGTAGCCTTGGAGAAACTAACCTCTGATCTTTCACGTATTTCCAATTGGGGCAGAGAAAACATGGTTGTTTTCAATGCCTCAAAAACTCAGTTCCTCCATCTCTCCACTCAAGACAATCTTCCACACAACTATGATTTCTTCTTCGAAAGCACACAACTCAAACCTTTATTTGTTCTAAATATTATCGGTGTTTTTTTTTCCTTCTTGTGATCTTTCTTGGAAAGATCACATTATTTTTCTCTCTAAACAAGCTTCTAAGAGGTTGGTGTTCAGAGGTGCCTTCAGAATTACTTCACGCCTCCCTAGTTGCTTTCTCTTTACAGAGGTGTTGTTCGTCCCTGTATGGAGTATGCTTCCACATCTGGGGTGGCTCCACTCATACAGCTCTCTTTGAGAAGGTGAAGTCTAGGGCATTTCGTCTCACCAACTCTCCTGCTCTTACTAATTCTCTCCAGTCTCTTTCTGCCCGCGGAATGGTTGCGTCACTCTCTGTATGCTATCGCTATTACAATGGACACTGCTCTTCTAAACTCTCTCGTCGCATACTACCTCCTCCACTGAGAAGGGCTCGTGCGACTCGACTTTCTACACATTCTCATCCTTTCTGTGTCCAACTCTCTGACCCCAGACTTAACCGCTATGCTCTGTCCTACATGTACTCTACTGGTAAAGTCTGGAATACACTCCCTTCTTCTATTTTCCCAACTTCTTATAACTTACACATCTTCAAATGTCATGTATCAGGTCACGTCAGCCTTTACTTTGACCAGGATCCCGTCTTTCCCCCTAACTCTGGTGGAATTTTAGTTGGCCTCTGGCCTTTGCCCACCAGATGTGAAATAAAATATATATATATATATATATATATATATATATATATATATATATATATATATATATATATATATATATATATATATATATATATATATATATATATATATTGCCGTTTAAAATTTTTAACCAAAAATTTTAAAAATCGCTTTCTATATAAAAAAAAAAAAAGAAAATAATATTTGTGCATAACTTCTATAATTTTTATGTTAAAAAAGCAATTTGAAACTAATTAAAAAATAAAAATAAAGTCCTTTTTGTTATAAAATAATCCTTATTTATGTATAAAGGTATAAACTATTAATTTAAAAAGTAAAACATTTAAAATATAAAATAAATTATGTATAATCCTATCTCAAATTCTTAATGTACATACTTCTGGCGCCTTTTCTTATCTCATTTTCCCGCCTAAAACCATTTTTATCGCCAAACTTTAAGGTAAAACCTTTATTAAAACTATTATTAAATATAAAATATATTACTTTTTATGTTATTTTATATTGTAATTTAAAAAAAAAAATGTTTGTTAAAATTTCAATTATAATGTATTTTAATATGTAAAATTTAAATATATTGTTAAATAATATTTCCTAATTTAAATAAATAAAATTTTGTATAATATTTCAATATAAATTTATAAAACTTTAATAAAAGTAACGTAGTAAACCTTTTTTGTTAAAATTATCAAATCAAACCAAATAAAATAAAGTGGAAAACCAGCTACTTTACTTACACCTTCCCAATATTGAGATAATTTTCAGAAGGTATAAAAATAAGTAGTCAACTTTCACTTTATCCTAGAAGCCGAAGAAGAAACCGCCACTACAGCCGAAGACAGCAGAAGAAGACGTCCCAAGCAGAAGGTTAAAAAGAAGCCGCTCTTACAGCAACCGAAGAAGACGTCCAAGAAGAAGTTCCAACGCCTCTGCTCCCAAAAAGAGACCCAGTTTGGCAGAACATTTGCCCTCGACTGTGGTTCCTCCTTTGAAGTAGCCTTCCATCTGGAACTGCAGACGCTCAGCAGGCCTGAAGAGAAGTGGTGGCTACCACACGCCTACCAGTCGGCATTCCACAAGGGGACATTGAAAACACCCAGCCTCCTGATCTATCCCCCTTCGCCCTACAACACAGTATAGGGACCTCCTGCACCATATATTGGTATCCCCAGAGATAATTAGGTCCTATATAATTGGTAACCCTGGGCTCTCTCTCTCTCTCTCTCTCTCTCTCTCTCTCTCTCTATATATATATATATATATATATATATATATATATATATATATATATATATATATATATATATATATATATATATATATATATATATATATATATATATATATATATATATCGTTCCTATAATGCTGAGAAGTGCCTTTTGACATTGCATTTAGCTGCACAGCACTGAGAAGGTCATGGCAGTTTTCAACTCAAGTCATGCTCGAGTGGTAAGCAACAACCTCAAACCTCAAGTTGAGTAGCGATTAGATAAAAGGAATGAGTGTTCATTTGCAGTCAAAGCATAAAAAGGAATTTGAAGAACGTAAAAAGCTGCAGAATCAAAAAGTTTTAGTATCGGCGAAAAAAGAGAATCAATTATTTGAAGAATGAAAAAGAAGATTTTTCCGAATCTTGGCCCGCGATTGCTCAATGTTTCCTCGATTCACCACTGAATAGCTTTTAATCTGAATGATAATTCAAAGTTAATAAACGCATGATCACTGACACCCGTTCTTGATTACAGCTATAGAATGCAGAGATGTTCGTTTGGTTAAATTACAATGTTCTCGCAGTGGACAATACGTCTTTGTCAGTCTTCAAGGGAGCACAGGGAGTTCGAAAACAAACACGAAAGGCACATGATATGAAATGTTAATTGACTGCTGAGCTCAACATATTACTGCAGTCAAGCGGCAGAGAAGACAGCGACTGCGCGATGAAGGTGACAACTAGAAGGAAATAAGGAATGTTATTATTAATAAACTAAAAGGAATCTTATTAAAAAGAATGTTATTAATGTTAACGATATTAAGTTCTTGTAAAATTTAAGAAGTCACTTTTGTACCCCAAATTGCACAGCACAAATTACGCTTGCGGGGTTAGTAATTATAATGCAATAATATCACGTTTTATTTTCATTAAATAAATTTTTTTTAAAAAAACCGCTCTCAGGTGTTTTCCGACTTGTAGATCTGGTTTTGCCACCATTGTAAATATATAGTGACCGTGGATAGCCGAAGTCAACACATTAATAAAAAATTCAAAATCTCGATCTCGTTCACGATCCCGAATAATTTTCAATCCCATACTATCACTGCTTTAAAGAAAGGGTATCTCAAAAGATCCATCAGAAGATATTTTTCATAACTGTTTGAGTTTATTTCTTTGTTTTCTACTCCAAGTGTATGAACATTTAACAATTCTTACAAAGTTTTTCTACATCTTTTACGAAGGTTGTCGGACCTCTGAACCTCTGCACCTCCCAAAACTGAAATATATATATATATATATATATATATATATATATATATATATATATATATATATATATATATATATATATATATATATATATATATATATATATATATATATATATATATATATATATATATATATATATTGAATTTGAAGTCTGCTATACTAGGAATCGAACTATCGACCTCTTGGATGGTAAGCAAGATCGTAACCCCGTGTCAGAGTGCAGTCAGGATTCATGTTCGTGAGTCTGTTTGATTAGCATTTCTAGAGATTTCCCGACGCAGCTTCTCTTTTGTACTGTCTTGATTGGTTAGTAACGCTCTTGCTTACCATCCAAGAGGTTGATGGTTCGATTCCCAGTATAGCAGACTTGAAATTAAAAATATTTTGATGCACGAGCAGTTAGTGGATTTAAAAAGATTGTTATTATATATATATATATATATATATATATATATATATATATATATATATATATATATATATATATATATATATATATATATATATATATATATATATATATATATATATATATATATATATATATATATATATATATATATATATATATATATATATGGAGGATCATTGTCGTCCAGTGAACTGGAAACGCTACAGGGTAACCAATATGTAGGGACCTAATTATCTCCGGAGTTACCAACTATGTGGTGCAGGAGGTCCCTATACTTTGTAGTAGCGCAGGGGGATAGATCAGGAGGCTGGGTGTTTTCTAAGTCCCCTTGTGGAATGCCGACTGGTAGGCGTGTGGTAGCCACCACTTCTCTTCAAGCCTGCGGACCGTCCGTAGCCTTGGATGGAAGGCTACTTCAAAGGAGGAACCACAGTCGAGGGCAAATAGTCTGCCAAACTGGGTCTCCTTTCGTGAGCAGAGGCGTTGGAACTTCTTCAACTGGGACGCCTTCTTCTGCTGCTGCTGTAGTGGCGTTTTCTTCTTGCCTCTGCTTAGGACGACTTCTTCTGGACGGTGCGGCTCTTCTTCGGCTTCTTAGCTAAAATGAATGTAACAATATTTGCTAACGACCTTTTGAAATTATCTCTAAATGGAAAGGATCAATTAACAAATAATTGGTTTTTTTCACTTTATTTGATTTCTTGATTTTAACAAAAATTGCTTACAAAGTCATTATTATAAAAGTTTCATAAATTCACATTGAAATAATATACAAAATTTTATTTATTTTAATTCTAAAGTATTATTTAATAATATATTTACATAATACATATTATTTTACATTAGAATCGAAGTTTTGAACACTAACATTTTTTTATTGAAAATTTAATATAATATTATATAAAAGAAATATATTTTACATTTAATAATAATATTTTAAAATGGTTTTCCCTTCGAGGTTTTTTTTCGGCAAAAGTAGTTTACGCTGGAACAGAGCAAAAACGCGGACAGCGTACAATAAGAATTTGTTTACAAAAATAGTTTTACAATTTAGGACTGGATTATACATAAGTTACATTATATTTTACATGTTTTACTTTTTAAAACAATAGTTTATATTTTTATACATAAATAATAATTATTTTTACAACACAAAGAACTTTATTTTCATTTTATTAATTAGTTAAATGATTCTTAAAAAAACACAAACATCATATATAAACAAGTTATGCATCTAAATATATGTTTTCTTCTGTTTATAGAACACGTATTTTTAAATTCTTGGTTAACTCTTTTAAAACTGTATTACTTCACTATATATATATATATATATATATATATATATATATATATATATATATATATATATATATATATATATATATATATATATATATATACTATATATATATATATATATATATATATATATATATATATATATATATATATATATAAGCCACCTTAAACTAGTTAAAACCATGTATATATTTGCTAAACATTATCATAAATTAATGCTGAATAAATGTTTTAATTATTATTTATTCACAGAGTAGTGAAAATTTCACTCATAAATGTATTATTATTATTACTAGCTTGGAATATGTAAAGCGGTCGCCAAAGTTTCAAAGAAAGGCTTGTAAATCATTTCTTATTAGCATGTAGAACAAAAATTAACGGGTCAAATTGTTTGAAAACTAAAATATTCACACTGTTCGTGTCGTTTTGCGGTTTATATATATATATATATATATATATATATATATATATATATATATATATATATATATATATATATATATATATATATATATATATATATATATATATATATATATATATATATATATATATATATATATATATATACATATATAAGTCTGATATTGGGAATTCGAACCCCGACCTCTAAGTTGGAAAGAACGGTGTTCCCTCTATACCAAGATTCTAAGAAAGTAAGGGGAAGTCACCAGTTAAAAATTATACGAAGCAAAATCAACTCGGAAAGTCAGACCTTTATTAAAAGAAGTAAAATATTTAAAAAATATTGTATCCTGCATTTAAAAATGAGCAATTATATCAATTATTACAATTGAAAAATGTGATTAAGGAAACCGCATTGAGAAAGCTCATAAACACCTGCCATAATGACTAATTCAAAGAATCCTCTCGACTGTTCGACTGTACTCGGGTACATGGAAACAGCTCTGGTACTGTCTCCCCCCACCCTCTTCAACCACAGACAATATATGTAAGTAATTAAACCACATAAACCGTGGAGTATATCCGTTGGTGTTCTTTGAGTTAGTCATCATGAGGGGGGTGTTCATTTTCTGTCGTGGTATATAGGTAGCACTTTGTCTTACCAACTTAGAAATCAGAGTTCGAATCCTTAAATCAGATTTAAAATTGTAAGACTTCATTCCACGGTTTATGTGGTTTTATATATATATATATATATATATATATATATATATATATATATATATATATATATATATATATATATATATATATATATATATATATATATATACCTTTTTTTTTTTACCTTCTCACCCCCTGACCACCCCACGCTGGGGTGGCCACACTTCGCTAATGAAGCCGCCCACCGCAGTCGGCCTCCTCCAGAGATCACTCAAGGCAGAGATGTCCCAGAAGATTCTGGGGCGAGAATTAGAAGGACAGAGTAACAGGAAGTGCGACACGGTCTCCGGGGCCTCTCCGCATCTGGTACAAGTGGGAGATGTTGTCTGGTTTATATTGAATTTGTGTTTGTATTGTTGTAAGTTTGGATGGTGCCCACATCTCAGCCTTGATAGGGAGATTTGTGAGTGTCTTGGAAGGTTGTTGAAGTCGGGATTTATTTCGGGAGGGTGTGTGTTAAGAATGTTGTTTGGTGGTCTGTTTGTCAAGTAGGAATGGGTTAGTTGAGTATGAATATGTTTGGTTATTGTGGTGTTGGGAAGGATGTGGGGATGTGATTTAGGATTGGTTTGTAGAAGGTAGCTGTGGATGATGGTGGTTGTTTTAGTCTGTGTTCGGTTGGATGTAGGAGAGTTTGGTGGCATGGGTGTGTGGGTAGAAGGGTTTTTGCGTAGAATTGAGTGCCTATCATTTCGAGGTGGTTATTTAGAAGGTAATATTTTGGTTTCATTATGTAAGTGTTGTTGAGGGGTTGTGGGTGTGCATCCGGTAATTGTGCGAAGGGCTCTATTTTGTGTTATTTGAAGTTTCTTTAGGTTTTGTTTGGAGAGCATTGGGTGCCAGACAGGGGAGGCATAGTTGATGGTAGGGCGGATAAATTGTTTGTAGATGGAAATAGAGGTTTGTATGTTGTTGTTAATGTCTGTGTTGGCCACTGTCTTGAGAATGTTGAGTTTTCTGTTTGCGGCTGTTGTGGTGTTTTGGATGTGTTTGGTGAAGGTGAGGTGGGTGTCGAAGGTTAGGCCGAGAATTTTTGGAGTTTTGTTGAGGGGTATGGGTGTGTTATTTAGGAGAACTTGTGGGTGGGTGTTGGATAGGTGTCGGTCTGTTGTTATGAGGGTTATGGAGGATTTGTTTGGGGATGCCGTCATCCGGTTTTCTGTTAGCCATGTTTGAATTTGTGCTAAGTAATTTTGTGTGATTGTTGTTGCGGTATCGAGATTTTCGTGAGTGGTGGCAATAGTTATATCGTCGGCGTATGATGTAATGTGGGTGTGTGTGGTTTGGGGTTGAGGAAAGTCTGCTGTGTATAGGTTAAATAGTGTAGGGGATAGTATGGCTCCTTGGGGTACTCCGTTTCTTATGTTTATGGTCCGAGATTTTTGGCCGTTCTTGTTGTATTTGGGCGGTTCTTCCTGATAGGAAGTTGGCTATCCATTTCTTGGTGTTTGTTGGGATATTGGATTGGAGGAGTTTGTGGATTAGATTGTGTCTCGGGACTGTATCGAAAGCTTTGTTTATGTCTATTGCTATTAATATTGTTTTGTGAGTTGGTTGTTGGTTTAGTCCGTTTATTATTGGTTGGATGATGTTGGTGAGTGCTGTGGTGGTGGAGTGGTTGGGTTTAAAACCGTGTTGGAAGCTTTGTGGTGGGATGAATTGGAGGATAGAATTTAGTATTAGTTTTTCAAGTAGTTTTGAGATTGTGGATTTGAGGGAGATTGGGCGATATGAGAAGGGTTTTGATGGGTCTTTGCCCGGTTTTAGTTTAGGTATGATTAGTGCTTTTTCCATTGGGGAGGGATATAGTTGAGTTGGATGGATTTATTGAAGATGGTGGTTAGGTATGTGGTTGTGTGGTTGGATAGGTGTTTTAGGTGTATGTTTGATATGTTGTCTGGTCCTGTTGCTGGAGAGTTTTTGATGGTTTTGATGGTGTTTTGTGTGTTTGTGGGAGTGATGAAGATTAAGTTGTTTTGGTTGTTTCAGTTTTCTGATTATCTTCCTGTTTTGGGGGTGAGTGGATAAGTGGCTTTGTTTAGCGAAATGTGTGGCCAGTAAGTTGATATGTTGTTTGGGGGTCAGTGGGGTTTGTGTTGTAGGATTTGTTAATGTTTCGTGTGTGGGTGGTGGGTTGTTTTTTGCATTGTGAATGGTGTGGATTGTTTTCCAAAGACGTTTGCTGTTTGTGTTGTCCAAGTTTTTGACGAGGAAGTTTTGGTAGTTGTTGGTTGTGTGAGTTTTTATTTGAATTGATATTTGGTTGTTTAGGTTTTCTATTTGTGTTTTGGTGTGTTGTGTGGGGTTGTTTTGGAGTTTAAGAGCGTTTCTTTATTTTATGAGAGAAGTGATTTCGGGAGTAAGGTTTGGTTTGTATTTTTTAATGTGACCTTTTGGGATGAAGAGGTTGGCCGCTTTCTGGATTGTGAGGGTGAGATGTTTGATTGCTGATTTGAGGGAAGATAGGTTTGTAATTTCGTTTGTTGTGAGGTTTTCATCTATGTAGTTGGTGAAGCTGGTCCAGTTTGCTTTTTTGTAGTTGGTAAATGTAGTTTTTGATTTGTATGTGGGTTTGTTTTTAATGTGGTATTTTATAATTATTGGTAGGTGGTCGGAGTTTAGATCGGTTTCTGTGGTCCATTGTAGGAAAGGGTGCATGTTTGGAGAGCAGAAAGTGATGTCTGGGGATGTGGGGGATTGGTTGGTTTGGGGTGGGATTCTGGTGTGGAGGTTTTTGTTGTTTAGGATGTTGAGATGTTCTAAGTGGGTGATAATGTGGTTTCCTCTTGAGTCGGGGTCTTGGTTTTTGTACCAAGTCGGGTGGTGGGCGTTGAAGTCTCCGCATATCAAGAGATTTGGGAGATTTGTTATTGTGGTGAGGTTAGGTGAGTAATTTATAGGACAGTGTGTGGATGTTTGGTGAGGTATGTATAGATTTATTATGTTGTGCGTTGTTTTGTTTATTGTTATTGAGAAAGCTTGAATTTTTAATGTGTTGTCAGTTTGTGTGTTAGTCTGTTGTGAGGATGTGTTGGAGTAAGTTATAGAGTTGTGAATTTATATATATATATATATATATATATATATATATATATATATATATATATATATATATATATATATATATATATATATATATATATATATATTATATATATATAGTATTGCTCGATTCTGAATGTGATGAAAAAGTGTTTGAGATAAGGAGGAGCTGGAATATTTATTTTTTAGCTCACAGAAATATCATGTGGATGTGGATATGTATGTGTGCTACATCCGTTTGTCTATTTAAAAAAATCTATCAACAGTAGGAAAAGAACTTAAGAAATATTTTTAAGGGGATATGAACCACAGTGCCCAATACTTTTATAGTAGTATTCGCTCGCGGAAAGCCATGAAGAGAAGACGATGATTCCCAAGTAAAGCACGTGATATGTCAATATTGGAGGAGTCATGGAGGCTTATTTAATGGGAATTATAGAAGATCTTTGAAAAGGTGACCTTTCACGTTGCAAGTTGTCAGGTTTGCGTAATACCATCTATAAACATTTTTTTTAAATAGAAAATTGAGAAACGGTAGCCATAAAAAAGATGAAAATGATACTTTGACTGAGAAATGATAATGTAATTTAAAAAAAGCAATTAAGGATGAAATGAAAACTTTGATTATTAAATTTAATATCATATTTACATCAGACTTAGTACAATTTCAATACCTAAGGAACAAAAATAATTTTTGAAAGTATGTAAACATGATGAAGTTATTGTTCTGATATTTGAAAGAAAGGAATATTTGATAGAAACTAAATTTTAAATATATTTTACTGTTCAAGGAGAAATTTTCTCCGCAAAGGAGTTTCTGCATGACTGGCAAGAATTTTTTTTATATATATTTAAAATTCAAAATGAGTCAAGAACAAAGGAAGAAACTAATTCAAACAACCTGTAAAAACATTGAGAGAATATTTATATACATTAATGAGAGTTAGAATTAGCAACTAATACCAGAGGAAATAAGATAAAAATAATAAGACTCAGTAAGAAAAACAATTTTCAGAACAGTGAGACTTTTTGGAAACGGTATTAAAAATAATGAGCTTCTATTAAGTTATATAAACAATAATTAAGAGACAAAGCCAGATGAAGAAATGATAATGATTAAGAGAGAAAATGATTAATCAATGAAATGCAAATCAAGCACGAGGAGAAGGTAACAGAAGTGGAGAAATTGGAAAATAAATGTAGTCAAAATCGTCCAATTCAAGAGTTAAAAAGTTTTCATCTCTAAATTTAAAAATAAATTTATAATACAAATGAGATAAACTGACTGCTACTGAATGAGGAATAATAGATATTTTAGAAGATTCTAAGAAAGTTGGGGGAGTCACCAGTTTAAAATTATACGAAACAAAACCGAATTGGAAAATCAGACTTTAAAAGAAACAAAATATTTAAAATATAGCACCCTGCTAACCTTCATTTAAGAAATGAGCAATTATATCAATTACTACAATTGAAAAATGTCATCAAATTACATACTTTGTAAGAATGGGTTTGAACCGGTAGTCCATTTACACATGTAACAGGTAAAATATATTGGGAAGTGTGTTTGAAAAAATCGAGAAATATATAAAAAAAAAAGATTTAAAAAAATTGGAAGGACAACCACAAAGAGAATGTGTAGAGGTTGTAGAAAGGGGTTAAGAAAATAATGAAAATAATGAAGTGCAGTGGAGAGGATTGTTAATAAGCAATTTTAAGAAAACAGGTGTTGACTGAGTGGAATATGAGGAATCATGAAAAACCAAGTGAGAAAATTTTTCATAAAAATAAAAATTGGAAAGTTAAAAGTAGTTAAGTACAAAAATGTATGGCTAAATACGTTAAAAGTTCTATAGGACACTCAAAATCAAATATATTAAATATGTAAAAAGAGGATAGTTAGGAAAAGAGAAATCAGGAGTAATTAAAATATTACTTTTAACCCTAAGGAATAAATTAACGAAATTTGCTAATAAATGTCTCTCTATAACTTGTATATATATAAAAACAAATGTGAATTGTGGCGGAAAGGTTAACAACAAACTTGAAAACCGAAAAAGAGTAAAAAATTTAGTAAGAGCAGCCATGAAACGAATGATAAATTATTAATTAAGACGTTCATTGTAGGGATAAAAAAAAGATGAAAAAGAGAAAAAATGCATTGTAAAATGTATTGAAAAATTTAAAACATAAAGTAATTGTCAGGGGATCGTAACAATGATGTTCCATTTATGGCAGTATTCACTTTCAAATTTATTTTGTCAAAATAAATTTGGATTAAATTAATTTTATGGAAATTTAGTTTGATAAAATTCATCAAAATGTAAATCACTCACTGCAGATTTAATTATTCAAAAGTTTTATTTTTTTATCTCTAGAATTCACGGCAGAGCCCTATTTGAGGAATTTTGTAGAGAAAGAAAAATGAA
>SEYY01021150.1:22500-60000 GCA_009176605.1 Armadillidium nasatum
TATATGATTGATTCACAGGCTTGAGGGCTCTTTTTAAATACCGATTATGAATCCTAGATATAAACAACCTAAAATAGATCCTCTCTTGAAAATGGCAATCAAAACATGTGAGATGCAAACTTTTAATATAAAAAGAGGGGAAATGAAGGAGAGAGATCCTCTCCTGAGAATGCTTGCTGCTGGTGGCCATAAAATACTTAATAGGGGTGTAAAAATTTTTAGGGCAATATTATGCCTCAAAAATAATGACACCGGATAAAAGTTGTTAGAACATGTAAAGTAACTGTTGAGTTGGAAGAGATTTTAGTCCCGCAAAAATTCTCACTCACAGTATATTTTTAGTTGTACACATTGAAAAAGAAACCTAATTAAAGCTTTTTTACTATTATTGAATCGTAATAATAATAATTGAAGTAATTTTATCTTTTGACTAATTATAATATATTTGTGGATAATTTAATAATAGCAATTATTAAAGGGTTTTGTCTTCATAAATAACAAGCTCATTCGCACATGCGCGGTCACACTCATAATATTATATATTATATATATATATACAATATAATATATATGCGAAATTTAGATAAAAAAAAAAAAAAGAGAACTATCAATTGGTTTGCATAGGAGTGGGATTGAGGTAGTAATATCTCCATTTAAATCTATTGATGAATTTTACTTGAAAAATGGAGAGAGGGTTTCAAAAATATGGGAGGCTGAATTGTTACTTTTGCAATGTGCGGCATGTGTTGGTGTCAGAACTGGACAAAGTTTTACTTGTGAGAGTTAAAGGGAAATGTCTGCTATAATTGGACTATTCATACAAAAAATTATATCTTGGATTGGATGAGCAACCTTTAAGATTGTAAGTCTTGCCGTTGAGCACTAGACTATAGCAGTTCAAAAGGAAATCGCATTGGAATTGCTCATCATATAGAGTCATGACGTCAATCTTAAAGGACTTCCCAGACCGCAACTCAATCAAAAGCCCACGAGGTCATAGGTCGAATCCCTCACTCGAAGACAGTTATATCATACATTTTAAAGTCTTCTATAACCCTCAAAAACTATTTTCATACAGAAAATTATTATCCGCTATTGGACTCAAACCAGCAGCTCAACTCAAGCAAAAGCCAACGAGGTCATAGGTCGAATTCCTCACTCGCAGACAGTTATATTTTAAAGTCTACTATAACCCTCACAGACTATTTCAAAAAGGAAATTAATGTCTGTTATTGGACTCGAACCAGCAATTTATCTCAACTCCAGCAAATTAGATATTAATTTTCTGTATGAAAATAGTCTGCGAGAGTTATAGCAGACTTTTAAATGTATGATATAACTGTCAGCGAGTGAGGGATTCATCCTTTGACTTCGTTGCCATTTGATTGAGTTGCGGTCGGGGAAGTCTTTTGGAAATGACAGTCATGACTGTAGATCATGAGAAGTTCCAATGCTATTTCATTTTGAACCGCTATAAAGTGTGGCGTTGAAAGTAAGAGTTATGTTTTAAAATTGTGGCGGAAGTCCAAAAGTGGATAATTGATAGTAATATATTATATATATATATATATAATATATATATATATATATATATATATATATATATATATTATATATATATATTATTTACTATGATATTATTTTACATTATATATAATATATTTAGGAGGGGGACGTATTTTTTAGCGCTGTAGTACGTCCGAAGCGATGCAAACACCCCCCATTGGGCATAACCCGAGGAGTGATAGGATTGGCTTGATCATTCCGTTTCACTTTTTTGCCCTTTGGTTCGTTCCTTTAGCGTTTCACCTTCTCAGGGGATATTGTAGTGTCTATGCTCCAACTACATCTCCACCCCTCTCCACCCCAATTCTTCACATGTTCCCACATTTTACATGCACTTACTCTTACATTACCTAAAACAAAACAAAATAAAATGGCGAAACCAACAGCTGCCTCGGAGATGCTTAGAGGGGCCGAGGCATTCAAAGAATGCCCGGCCTGACCCACGCGCCTAAGCACAGTAGAACACAACACTCAACCTCCACCCTCCACTCCCCTCTCATCAACTCAGGGCAGCATGCATATTCGATCCGATTGATGGTTTTGAGGGCAGGGAACCTTCCGATGTACATGCATGGGATGGATGTCGCGCCTGATGACCCGCATCGTCCGTCGCGCTTGCCTCGAATTGCCACCGTCGTCTTTCTTTTTTTTTTTCTAATTAATTTCATGAACCTTAATTTCGCGGTCTCTTTTTTTTTTTTTTCTAATTTTCCCGCTTTTGTTGAACACGCAATCTCTCTTCTTCCTAAATCCTTCTCATTCTCCTTTATTTTTCTCACCGGGAAACTCAAGCCATTATGGTGCTTGATGTTGGTTTGCTGAAAGCAAACCTTCATTTCTGTTACCTCCTACTGTCCGTTCTATCCTCAATTTTAGCAATAGGCAGGTGTTGGTTGCGCATTCAATGGCGCAACGATTTTTATTTTCTCTTCGCTGTCTTTCTGATTTGGAGTCTTTCGAAATTTCCACCCTTTGTGGCTTAGGCTTTCTTGCAATTCTACTACTTAATTTATTTTACTGTTCTGTCCTATTTGTCTTCTAATTTCTACTGACAATCCTAAATTCTTCGCTTATTTAAACTCCAAAATAGAAACACATTCTCTTCTTCTTCTCCTTTATCTCTTGAATCATTTCCTTTTAGGTCGTTTTCAATGTTCACACCGCCACAGGCTTTCTCTAGTTCTCAATCTCACCGGTGAACTCGCCTTCAACTTTCTATCCAGAACAACCTTGAGAGTTGGTGCAACTCCTACCCATATCCTGACGTTCTTGGTGATGAACCCAACATACTTGATCTTTCCTAACTCTATCCTTCTCCTATTACTGTTAAACTCTTCCTCCTCTGGGTTCTCCACACCTTCTTATCTCCGTATTCTGTTCTGTCTCTTCAAGTCTTCCTCAAGAACTACCCCGCTTCGGCGAGGAGAGTCTTGGCACTTCGGGTGTGCTAAACTGGTCAGATTGCGGTTGACTTCTCTGATTCCATTGGAATGATTATTCTCGGGAGGGTCCTCGGGGTCGAGCCGCTATAGGCCGAGGTGTTCTCTGTGGTTGGAGCGTGCTTCCATTTTTTTTTCCTTCTACTAAACCTAAACCTTGGTTTTTAACCTCTGCTTTTTCCGCTAGAACCACGCAGGGATACTGCCTTCAGAGAATACCATCGTCTTCAAATCCTGAACTATGCTACTTATATTTCATCGGGATGTGCAAATCTATTCTTCGATTACCAAAACTCTTTTTCCGCGCAATGCAATAACTTCTGTTCTCTTCGTCTCGCCCTTTCTGCATTTCGCAAAAAATTCACTCTAATTTGCTCTTCCTCTTTCCCTCCTTAGTCTTTTGATGGCACAACTGCATTTTACTTCTCTAAAGCTGACTCTCGCTCAACTTTGCTTAATTACCTTGACGATTCCGAGTATTCCTCCTCTTAACCATAATGTCATTTATGACTACCTTTAATTTCTTCTAAAGATGTCTTCTGCTCTCTCTGAGCTTAACATAAGAGGCGTATGGTCCTGATGGTATTCCTCCTGCGGTTCTCAAAACTTGTGCTCCAGCTGCACCCTGCCTTGGTAAAATTTCGTCTTGCCTTTCTACTTCGATCTTCCTTCTTGTTGGAACGTGCGCTCTTCACTTTACGAAGGGGGACCTTCTCACCCTCTAACTATCGTTCAATTTCTTTAACTCCTTTCTTTCTAAGTTTTCGATCTATCCTTAACAGAGATTTGGAACATCTCAATTCTTCCAATCTTATCTTGTCGCCAGTATGGCTTTCGTAAGGACGCTCTACTGGTGATCTCTTTCACTACTTTGCTCTTGGTCCTCCGCTCTTCGGGGTTTCGGTGAATTTTCGCTTGGCGTAGACATATTCGAAAGTTTCGTAGAGTTGCACAAAGCTTTGATTTCCAAATTCCTCTTTCGGATCTTCTTCTCTCTGTGCCTCCTATCTAATTTCCTTCTGGCGTTCTATAGCAGCTGTGTAGACGGCCACCGTTCTCTATAATTATTAATGTGTGTTCCTCAAGGATCTGTCCTTCTCAATCTTTTTCTAATTTTCATCTGTCTTCTCTTATTTCTTCCTCCTATACACTCCTATGCCATGACTCACCCTTCATTATTCCTCAATTTGAAAGAGTCCTCCACAGCAATTATTAGACGCAAAGGATTGCCTGGAGCAACTGACCTCTTATCTATCCGTATTCAATTGGGGCAGAAAACATGTCGTTTTCAATCTCAAAACTCAATTCCTCCATCTTTCTCGGACACAATCTTCCCACAATATGAATCTTCTTCAACACAACCTCAACCTTATCTGTTCTCAATTTCTCGGTGTTTTCTTTTTCGTGATCTTTTCTTGGAATCACATATTCTACTAAACCAGCTTATAAGAAAGGTAGGTGAAAACCTTCGTGGTTTTTTACGCCCCAGTTGCTTGCTCTGTTATAGGGTGTTGTTCGCCCCGTATGGAGTACGCCTCGCATATCTGGTGGTCCACACATCAGCTCATCTTGAAAAGGTGGAGTCTAGGGCTTTTGTCTTATACTCTCCTGCTCTTACTAACTCTCTCCATCTCTTTCTTCCGTCGATTTGTTGCGTCACTCTCTTTATCGTATTAACGGACATTTCTTCTAACTCTTATTCGCATATCCTCCACTGAGAGGGCTCGTGCGACACTCTTTCTACACGTCTCATTTTTCTGTCAACTCTCCGGACCAACTTAAGCTATGCCATCTTACATGTACTCTACTGTAAGTCTGGAACACACTCCTTTTCTGTTTTCCAACTTCCTTTGACTGCACATTTTAAACGCGTATCGGTCACGTCGGCAATAGCGACCCAAATCCGATTTCTTCCCAACTCCGGTGAATTATAGCCTTGGCCTTTGCCACCGGAGGAGACATAAAATATTATATTTATTATAATAATATATATATATATAATAAATTATAATATATAATATATTATATATATTTATATATATATTATATAATATTAACTAAATATATAGGTATATATATATATATATTATATATATATATATATATATGATATGATATATATATATATATATTATATATGTATATATATAATATATAAAATATATATATATATATATATATATATATATATATTATATATATATATATAATATATATATATATATATATATATATATATTATATATATATATATATATATATATATATATATATATATATATATATATATATATTATATATATATATATATATATATATATATATATATATATATATATATATATATATATATATATATATATATATATATATAATATATATATATATATATATATATATATATATATAAATATATATATATATATATATATATATATATATATATATATATATATATATATATATATATATATATATATATATATATATATATATATATATATATATATATATATATATATATATATATATATATATATATATATATATATAATATATATATATATATATATATATATATATATATATATATATATATATATATATATATATATATATATATAATATATATATATATATATATATATATATATATATATATATATATATATATATATATATATATATATATATATATATATTTATATATTTTATATTATAATATGTATGAGCTTGGTGCCCTTCGCTATCTTGCTAGAAATGTAATTTCCATAATGCTGGAAACAGGAAAAAAAAAAATATCAGTAAGCTAACTCTCTCTCTCTCTCTCTCTCTCTCTCTCTCTCTCTCTCTCTCTCTCTCTCTTTTTTTCTCTCTTTCTCTCAATTTTGTTATTAGTTTGAGACATTTTTTTTGTAATTTCTCATAAAACTACGAATTAATGGTACACATATATGGAATACGTATAATAATAGTGATTTTTTTTTTTTTAAATTCATAGTGATGGATTGATCTTTTTAACATAATGGCAGATTTTTATTATTTAAAATGAATTTCAAATTGAAATGCATTCTGAAATTCATGCATCATAAATTCTTTACAAACTCTGCTACTGTAGTAGAGTTTACATAAGGTATTGTTATTTTAATAATAATGTAATTTACTATGTATTAGTATTGAAAATATTATGCTGGAAATATTCATATAAAAGAACATATAAAAAATATAACATGCATTAAGTTAATGAAAATCTATTAAAATTTTAATATTTCCTTAATTAAACATGAATGTTTTGCAACATAAATTTGATACCTATGCATAATAAATGGCATTACGAATGTTACTAAATTGTTGGTAAATTAATCTAATTTATTTCTTTTAAATTTTTGAAGATAGGTTTTCATAAGTAAATTTTAAATGTTTAAAGATATATAAAATATAGTTATATAAGCATGTCAGTTTGTTTCATTTGAAAGTTTCTTTGTTTTTTTAGTATTTTATTTTATTTACTTTTTTAATTTGTACATACTGTCAGCTTGGCTTAGCATCTTCTCGGTAAAGAAATTAGATAGATTTTGAATAAAGAGAATTATTTTGCAAGGTTTAAAAGATACTATGTCTATTTAAATTTTAATTTTTTTTCTCAAAATAACTAACTTATGACTGCAATTGTACAGTCGTGAACAAAAGTTCGTTCCTATTAGGCTGGAAATAAATATTTATTTAAAATGGAAATCATTTCATAAAAGCTCTATTTTGAATAAAAAGAGAATAAAAACATTGAGAGGGGCTTAATTGAACTGTTTTTAGCTTAACCTGAAATGATCCCTATTTTATATAAATATTTATTTCCAGCCTTATAGGACAATTTTGTTCACGACTGTACATTAACCGATTAGGTATGCCAAATAGAATTTATAATGAAAATGAATGTTATAACAATCTGTTCTTAGGTGACTTGAAAGTTAATAATCCAGAAAATTACTGGCTGGCAGATTTTCTGGCCTCATATTGGAAAATATTTTTTTGACGTGGCGCCTTCGTTCGAAATGTTGAAATTACTTCACATTGGCCATATAAGGTATTTTTAAGATATGTAAAATATCCCACCAAATCTCCGTTGCACAATGATTCGTCCACTTTTTCCACATTATTGCCATGTTTTAAAGTAGTGTCCATTTAGCTTGTCCAGTAGGTACACCTTTATTCATACACCACAGACACTATTACGTAGTCACACTATTTATTATTTGAAAGAAATCTGGACGGTATGTTAGGTTAATAGAAAGTTATTTTGTGAGCATCATTCAAATTAATCATGGACTTATAAAAATGATTATTAGAATAATTGATTGAGGTCTGGTAGGTGTGTTTAAAGATCGGAAGTTATTTTACGTACATCATTCAAATATTCCCGAACTACTCGAGATCAGTGTAATCTATCATTTATGAATTATAATGAAGTTATACACGATACAAGAGGCCTATTGTGCAGCATCTTAAATTCAGAGAATGTAGCATTCAGCATTTAGGCGACTGTCATAATGTGCGATCTGACAAATAATCTGGAAGAAAATATGCTTTCGTGAAAAACCAACTGTACATTATTTTAATTACAGCTGCGTCCTTCATGAAGAACACTGTGGGGATATATATATATATATATATATATATATATATATATATATATATATATATATATATATATATATATATATATATATATATATATATATGTAGCTCTCACTTGTATTCTGTCTAGGATCTTTGAAACCCATCTCAACCCTCATTTCTAAGATATCTGGAATCCATTCCCTTCTTTCTGATCATCAGTATAGCTTTCGACGTTCGTGATATAATGGTGATATACTTTGCCCTCTCACAGATTTATGGTTTTCTGCCTCTAGGGACCATGGGGAGACTTGTGTGGTGGCGCTTGATATATGCAAGGCCTTTGACCGGGAATGGATGCGTCATTGTTTTTCAAGCTCTCCTCCTTTGAGTTTCCTCCTTCTCTTTGGTTACTTATGGTCTAGCTTTCTTTCTAATAGTTCCATTTCAGCTGTTGTTGACTGGGCGACTTCCTCTTCCTTTTCTATTAATAGTGGTGTTCCTCAGGGTTATGTCTTGTCTCCTATTCTATTTCTACTTTTCATTAATGATCTCCTCAGCTGCTTATCTAACCCTATCTATTCAAATGCCAATAACTCGATTCTCTATTTCCTCTATTTATTTCAAATCTGCTCCCTCATTTGCATCTAGATTGCTCTTTTCTTCCTCTTTTCGATTCCATTTTGCTGATCTGGATAGAATTTCCCGGTGGAGTAGTCTCAACTTTGTGAAATTCAACTCTTTAAAAACTCACCTTCTTGAAATATCCTTCTCAAAGACATCTCTTAAGTTTTCTATTTCCTTCGATGGTTCTTCCGTCTCTCCAGTTGACAGCACAAACATCCTGGCCCTCACATAATGTCTTGGAAACCCCACATCACAATGGTTGCGAGAATTTTTTACTTCTTCGCAGTTACTTCAATTATATAAGGGTCTCATCCGCCCTGTTGTGGTTCAGGTTTTGCCCATCTTTTGCGAAGTGACGTTGGTGCATTGTCTATTTTCTATAAGTACTGTAGCAGCAAATGCTTGAGCGAACTGTTCACTCGTATACTTCCGACTTCACGGTGGCCTCGTAGCACTAGGAGTGCATTGTCTGCACATAAATTTTGTGTGGACATAGGCTATTCCAGGCTTGCCAGCTGTGGTCTCATTCTTTCCAGTCAACTTCATTTCCTGAATTCTCTCCATCTTCTTTGTTGAATTAATCTTAAACTTCAAAGCCATGATATTTGCGTTAGGGGACTTGTAAGGATTTCCTTCTATTATTTGTTTATACCCGCCCCTTGATAGGGCTCTGCCTTATCCGAGGGTGATGTGCGATATATATATATATATATATATATATATATATATATATATATATATATATATATATATATATATATATAATATATATATATATATATTGCAATTTACAACTTTAAAAACTCTCATTACGATTTATTTGAATTTTCCAAATAATAACAAAAAATCAAATCAAATAAAAAATAAAATAAAAGAGCCAACAAAAAATTTCAAGCAATAAAATCAGCAAATAAAAAAAAATCAAGATAAAAAACCCACACAAATATCAGAGAAGAAAAATCATTTAGAAATAATCGAAAAATTCCAAACTCTAAAACGGGGAAACAAAAAAGAGAAGTTGGTCTCATCACGGGGAATGTTTTTTCTTAATTTCTGATTAAAATTTCCGATTTTCAATATCGTGGAGTACGTAAGTCATTATTTGCTCTGAACGTTTTCATTTCTATAATATGAAATACATTTTCAATATATATTATGTATGCATGACTGCAGATAAAATGTGTATGTATTTATGTATGTGTGAATGTGTCTATGTATGTAAGTATGTATGTATGTGTATGCAACAAATACATATCCATGTATGCCAAATTGATGTTGAGAATTGAGTAAATATAATATATATATATATATATATATATATATATATATATATTATATATATATATATATATATATATATATATATATATATATATATATATATATATATATATATATATATATATATATATATACTATAGCCCCGTCTGAAGAGATGCAAGTACCCATCATTGGTTGGAGTGATTGGTTGGGCTAGACCACTCCGTTGCCCTTTGGTTCGTTCCTTTTCGCGTTTCCCCTTCTCAGAGGGTTTCTATTGTACCATCGTCTCATATTGGAGTGTCTATGCTCCCATTTCCTCTCCTCATGAACTTATATTTCATTCCTGAATCATGCAAAATCTATTACCTTTAAAAATGTACAAAATGGCGAAACTAAAATCTGCCTCGGAGATGCTTGGAGGGGCGGCATAAAAGAATGCCCCACATACCCTGCTTCATCATTTGGGAGTTGGCGATCTCCGATGATGGGTATGGTGCTGTCAGGACCCTGAGTCCGGCTTGCCCCGGTGCACGGTCTTCTTTTTCATTAATTTCTGCAATATTTCCTGTTTTTTTCCTAATTTCCCTTTTGTCGAACACCCATCACTCTTCTTTTGAACCTCATCTCTTGTTCTCATGTGCATGAGTACGCTAATAGCAAACCTTTTTTTATTACCTCCTACTATCTCTATCCTCAATTTTCAGCCAAAGACGATGTTGTCTCTTCTCGTGTCTCTAATTTGGAGTCTTCTGAATTCTCTTTCAATTCTTCTACTAAATTTATTTGTTTCTGTCTATTTATCTACTAATTCTTCTGAATATAAAAAAATTCTTTGACTATTTTAACTCCACAATGGAGCTACACCTTTTTCTCCTTTTTACGAAATCATCATTTTATGTGATGTCAATGTTCACCACCGACAATGGCTTTCATGTAGTTCTCATGATCCAGCTAGTGAACTCGCTTACGACTTTTCTATGCATAACAACCTTGAGTAGTTGAAGCAACTCCCTATCCGTATCCCTGACCGCCTTGGTGAGGAACCCAACATACTTGATCTTTTTTTAAACTCTGATCCTTTTCCTTATACTCTCAAACTCTTTTATCCTTTGGGTTCATCCGATCACCTCTTATCTCCGTTTCTTGATCTGTCTCTTCAAGTCTTCTACAAGAATGGCCTCCATCTTCGGCGATGAGACGTTTCTGGAACTTCGGTGCCACTAACTGGTCTCTTGATTCTCTATTTCCCACGGAATGAGAGAATAACCGAGGAGATTCTATCTTGCATAAAGGCGTACATTCCATTTTATTTTCCATCAACTAAACCTAACAAATTTTGATTAAACTCTACTTGTTCCAGCGCTATCCGCTGCAGGGATGCTGCTATCAGGGATTACCGTCGTCTTCAAACTCCCGGAATCGTGCAAATCTATTCTCCGTCATCAATTTGAAAGACGAGCCTCAAAACAGCAGTTAAATGATGCAAGAAGGATGGCCTTGGAGGGACTGACCTCTGATCTTTCTCATATTTTAAATTTGGGCAGAGAAAACATGGTCGTTTTCAATGTCTCAAAAACTCAATTCCTCCATCTCTCTACTCGACACAATCTTCCACACAACTATGATATTTCTCCGAAAACAAAACTCAAACCTTCATCTCTCTTTAATATTCTTGGTGTTTCTTTTTCTCGTGATCTTTCTTGGAAAGATCACATTACTTCTCTTTCTAAACAAGCTTCTGAGGCACCTAAAACTTCTTCACACCACACCAGTTACGTTCTCCTTAAAGGGGTGTTGTTTGCCCCTGTATGGAGTACTCCTTGCACATTTGGGGTGATTTCACACATAAAGCTCTTCTTGAAAAGGTGGAGTCTAGAGTGTTTCGTCCAATAAACTCTTTTCTTTTACTAACTCTCTCCAATTTCTTTCTACCCGTCGAAATGTTTCTTCACTCTCTCTATGCTATCGCTATTGCATCGGTTATTGTTCTTTTGAACTCTCATTTTCCCAAACCTTCTCCATTTTGAGAAGGCGTGAAACACTCTTTCTACACAATTTCATCTTTTCTCTGACCAACTCACCGTCCCCAAACTTAACCACTATGCTTAGTCTTATATGTACTCTACTGGTAAAGTGTGGAACACACTGCCTTCATCTATTTTCTCAATTTCCTTTGACTTGCACACTTTTAAACACCGTTAATCGGGTCACGTCGGCAATTAGCGAAATTTTGACCTTTCCACTCTGAATGGAAATATATATATATATATATATATATATATATATATATATATATATATATAATATATATATATATATATATATATATATATATATATATATATATATATATATATATAAATGAAATTGGTACACCTTCAAACCACCCCCCCATTGTGGCGAATAAAAAATCTAAAATGACAGGTATTCTCTTTCATAATCATAATACGTGTCGTTTTAAAAATGGCTAATTATAGAGACGTGAAATTCCTTCGCCTTAGGAAGAGGTTTGAGCTGGGTAATGCAGACACTTCAGCATCTGACATAGCAGGGTAAAGAATCACGTTTCGTAATTCTCACAGCCAGTCGGTGAACATCTAAATAATATTTGATTTTATAATCTTTGTTATAACCCTTGATGCTTCTAGGTTACTAGATAATTAATTATGGTTTTTTTAAATATAAGAACAATAATTATTGTTGAAATAATGTTGCCATGAATTAACGGCATTTAAATAAGTCAATAGGCTTCTCTTATGACGTGAAATTCCTTCGCCTTAGGAAGAGGTTTGAGCTGGGTAATGCAGACACTTCAGCATCTGACATAGCCGGGTAAAGAATCACGTTTCGTAATTCTCACAACCAGTCGGTGAACATCTAAATAATAATTGATTTTATAATCTTAACTATTTATCACTAGAAGATCTTAATAGTGCTAGTATTCGGTGTTAAAATAAAATCTGTGTCCAATTTGCGAATTACGATAATTGCCGTAAGCACTATTGCTTCTTTTTTCATTTCGTTTTGCAGTTGCCCACTTAATAAAGATTACAAAGGATTGAGTGTTTTTGTTTAATCCTTATCTATTTTTTGCAAGTGGTGAACTCTCATTCGTTACTGTAGTCAACCCATCTTTCTGATTAATAAACATTATTAATATTTAATAATAATTGAAAAAAAAATCGAAAAAACTTCGGCAACAAATACAAGCGAGATGAGAGTGAATTTTTCTAAATATACTCTGGAGGCTAATATAAGATATCTTTCTCCCATCCGAAGGAAGAAGAGAAGGAGGGATAGGAGACAAGTACCTATTTTGGAAGAGAAGGAAAGAATGGTGTACATCCGAAAAAAAAAATCAGAGTTTGAATCTTTCAAACCAGATAGAAAAGGAGGACGGGGAAAGGAGAAGAAACACCCAAGATCTAAATACCCCAAAATTAAGTACTCCATCTCAACAATTGGGAGAAGATCAAAGAGGATATGCCCGAGGATAGCCATAAACTCTCAAAAAAGGAAGAGGAAGCTTGAAAGAAAAAGGAGAAAGAAAGAATACAGAGAAGAATAAAAATAATTAGTGAAAAGAGTGAAAAAGGAAAAAAACTTAAGTTTGGAGGTGATTGTAATTTGTAATTAATGAAAAAATATCCTTTGTGATCGGTGTAAGAAGTTGCATAAAAATAATAATAATAATAATAATAATAATAATAATAATAATAATAATAATAATAATAATAATAATAATAATAATAATAATAATAATAATAATAATAATAATAATAATAATAATAATAATAATAATAATAATAATAATAATAATAATAATAATAATAATAATAATAAATAATAATAATAAAATAATAATAATAATAATAATAATAATAATAATAATAATAATAATAATAATAATAATAATAATAATAATAATAATAATAATAATAATAATAATAATAATAATAATAAAAAAATGAAAATGATAATAATTGTAATAACAATAATAATAATAATAATAATAATAATAATAATAATAATAATAATAATAATAATAATAATTTCAATAATAATAAAACTGTGGTACTAATTGTGATTGATAATTTAAGTGCTTGAAGAATTCCTATGGTGTTATGAAATTTAAAAGTAATACAAAAAAATAGGAAAAAAATAAACAAAAATTTGCCGAAAAAAAAATATTAAATGTTCTCAATCTGATTAATTCATAAAATGTCCAGTGGGGCTCGTGTGATTTGCTGGTAAACAAGCGGGGCAATTTGAGAGACCATTCGTCGAACTTGAAGAAAAAAATAAAACAAATAAATAAACGAATAAAATAAAAACATAGAAGAAATGCAAGATCTTTCAAAAAAAAAGGAAAAACGGCAAACACCGAGAGCGTTTAAACGGAAAATGAAACTCTAGTAATTAAAACGAAAGCGAGGAAAATTAGTTCTTGGGAATCTATCTGGAGTTCCAACGTAGAAACAGAAAATTTCTTGAAGATTAAAGATCTTCAGGTATCTACTTAATGAGAAATATGAAGTAAGCTGACTCGCCTGCAAAATTCAGGTGCCAATTAAGGATAACGAGTAAGAAGTACAGAGAAGCTTGTCTGAAAAGTTTCAAAAGAGAAAGATTTCTTCGCAGAACAAGGATAAAAGTTCTAGAGCTTAAATCCAAGTTTGAATTACTGAAAGCTGAGTTACTTTTCTGTGTGCATCTCCAAGAGTTCTAAAGTAATTATTTAAAGAAAAATTATGCGTGAGAAGCTCACAATTTTCAGGATCAAATAAATGTTTGCTTTCCTCGAATGTATTTCAGGATTATTAATTACCAAGGACTATGATGGAAAAATTTTCAAGTGTCTTCCAATGTTGAAAATTTTAAGAGGGGAAGAAAACAATAGGAAATGAAATTGGCACACCTTCACCTGCCCCCTCCCCCATTGCGGCAAATAAATAATCTGTAATGACCGGTATTCTCTTTCATAATCATAATACGTGTTGTTTTATATATTTAAATAATACTTATAATTGAGATTGTATCTTTGTTATAACCATTGATTCTTCTAGGTTAACTAAATAATTAATTATGGTTTTGTTAAATAAAATAACAATTATAATAGTTCATATAATGATGTCAAGTAGGAACAGCATTTACATAAACCAATAAGAAATAGGCTTCTCTAATGACGTGGAATTCCTTCACCTTAGGAAGAAGTTTGAGCGGCGTTATGCACGCACTTCGGCATCTGACATAGCCGGGTAGAGACTCATGTCTCATAATTCCCAATATGAGCCGATGGAACATCTAATTAAGAATTGATTTTATAAATCTCAAAAATTTATTATTAAAAGATCTTAATAGTGCGACTATTTCGTGTTAAAATAATATCTGTGTCCAATTTGTGAATTACGGTAATTGACTGAAGTACTGTTACTTCTTTTCCATTTTGTTTTGCATTTGCACACTAAATAAAGATTACAAAGGATTAAGTGTTTGGGTTTATCCCTATCTATTCTTTATATATATGTATATATATATATATATATATATATATATATATATATATATATATATATATATATATATATATATATATATATATATATATATATATATATATATATATATATATATATATATATATATATATATATATATATATATATATATATATATATATATATATATATATATATATATATATATATATATATATAGATGTGGGAAATGTTGATAAAGGACTGTTTTTGGAACAGAGATTCTTTCGAAAACATTCCTAAATAAATACATACATATATACATGCATGCATACATACTAGTCATATATCGGATGTCAAATTTTTAAAATCCGCGTCCGCGGATATGAATGCGGATGTCTACTTTTTTGGATCAGCGAATTCGTGGATGCGAATTTCTAATGTTCCACATCTGCGGATGCGGATGAGGTTGTTTACGTTCATATATATATATATATATATATATATATATATATATATATATATATATATATATATATATATATATATATATATATATATATATATATATATATATATTGAAATGAGCCACGACTTCTCATATTTATATTAGGTTATTATTAAATGATGAATAATATAATGATGCCCAAAAAAAGGAACAAACAAATGCGGGAATAAAGCGTATTTATATGGATAGGATATATTACAGACGAACTTGAATGGTAGATTCGAAAAGAGTGCCAGGGAGAAAGAAGAAAACGCACACGAGAAAGTCAGTAAGGCCACGACATAGCGCTAAGAAACAAGTATCGAGAACACCTCCCTTTTAAACAAAGAAATTAAGGCTTGATAAGAAGAGAATGAAGTGGGTTATGTTTGCTTTGCAATCAGAAATTGCGACGGGGTTTTTGCCTCCAAAGCCTTAATGTCGGCTTGTCCAAGTACACTGCCTTCCTTTGCATTCATTTCTGCAACATTCGTGGTTTCTTTTTTAATTTCCACTTTGTCGAACACAACCTCTCTTCTTCTAGTCCTCATCTCTTCTTCTTAACTGAAACTCAGGTGTTTGAGTGCTAAGACAGCAAGCCCTGCTCAGTTTCCTCCTAATGTCTTTACCCTCAATATTCAGCAAAAGGCTGATGTTGCGCATATGTGTGCAATGATGTTATCTGTTCTCGTGTCTCTAATATGGAGTTTTCTGAAATCTCTACCTTATGGCTTAAACTTTATTGAAACTCTACAACTAAATTTATTTGTTTTATCTAATTACCTCTAAATCTACAGACTATCAAAATTTCTTCGGCTTTCTTAATTCTAAAATATTACACATTCTTCCTTCTAGTTTCTTTGAAATCATCATTTTAGGTGATTTCAGCATTCACCATCGCCAATGACTTTTATATTTCCCATGATCCAGCTGGTGTACTAGCCTACCTTTTTTTCATTCAGAACAACCTTTAGCAGTTGGTGAGTCTTCTCTACCCGTAACTCTGACGGTCTTGATGATGAACTCAACATACTTGATCTTTTCCTAACTTCATATCATTCTCCTTACACTGTAAAACTCTCTTCCTCCTCAGAGTTTATCCTATTACCCTCTCATTTCTGTATCTTGTTCTGTCTCTTCAAGTCTTCCACAAAAACGGCCCCAGATTTCGGTGCTGAGACGTTTTTGGTATTTCGACCCCAATAACTAGTCTGATATGAGTTCTACTTTTCTGTTTTCCCTTGCAATGATTACTGTTTCCGTGGAAGGGATCCCTCTTAAAGTGCATAGAGAACTACCAAGGTGATTCTCTCTGGCATGGAGGGGTACATTTCATATTCTTTCCCTTCTACGAAACCTAACAAACCTTGGTATAACTCTGATTGTTCTCGTGCTGTCCGCCTCAGGGATGCTGCTTTCAGGGATTGCCTTCGTATTCAAACTTCAGAAACTCAAACAACTTTCATTTCATCCCGGAATAGTGTAAAATCTATTCTCCGTAACACAATAAACTCACTTCTCAGTCGTAAATACAATAATCTTTCTTGTTCTTTCACACGCCATTTCCGGCATTTTGCAAAAAATGTCAACTCTAACTTTGCTTCTTCCTCTTTCCCTTTTCTAATATATTCTGACGGTACGACTGTCGTTTTCAATTTCTTTAAAAGCTGGAACTCTTCGCTCTAACGTTTGCTTTTAATTCAACCTTAGACTATTCCGGAGCTGTTCCTACTCCTTCAACCCCCTCCCAACTTATTTATACCTAAAATTAGAATTTCTTCTAAAGACGT
This sequence comes from Armadillidium nasatum, assembly GCA_009176605.1. Taxonomy (NCBI): domain Eukaryota; kingdom Metazoa; phylum Arthropoda; class Malacostraca; order Isopoda; family Armadillidiidae; genus Armadillidium; species Armadillidium nasatum. The sequence continues at coordinate 39,761 of SEYY01021150.1, forward strand.
CATTTCTGTTCTCTCTGAGCTTAACACTAAGAAGGCGTACGATAATGATGGTATCCCTCTTGCGGTTCTTAAAACTTGTGCTTCAGACCTTGCACCCTGTCTTTCGTCCATGTCTTTCCACTTCAACCTTCCATCTTGCTGGAAACGTGCGCACATTCAGCCTGTGCCAAAGAAGTCGGACCCCTCTCAACCCCCCATCTACAGTTCCATTTCTTTAACCTCTGTTCTAAGGTTTCCGCATCTATCATTAGCAGGAAGAATTGGAAACATCTCTATTCTTCTAATCTCATCTCTGATGACTTTCGTAAGAAACGCTTTAATTGCAATCTTCTTTCCCTTCTCTCTGACTCCTGATTCTCCGTTCTTTGGCACTTCCGTGAAACTTTTGATGTCGCGCAGGACATATCGAAAGCTTTCTACAGAGTCTGGCACAAAGCTTTGATTTCCCAACTTCTCTCTTTCGGAATCTGTCCTTCTCTCTGTAACCCTCTCTCTGATTTCTTTTCTGGTCGTTCCATAGCAGCTGTTGTAGACTGACATCGTTCTTCCTTTAAATGTATTAATAGTGGTGTTTCCAAAGGATCAGTAATATCCCCAACACTTTTTCTGCTTCTCATTAATGACCGTCTCTCTGCTAATTCATCAACAATCCTCTCCTAAGCTGATGACTCATCCCTGCATTTAATAATATTGATAGACGTAAGGAAAGTAGCCTTGGAGCAACTCACCTCTGATGTATCTCATATTTCAAATTGGGGCAGAGAAAACTTGGTCATTTTCAATGCTTCCATTACTCAACTCCTCTATCTCTCTCTAGTCAACTCAATCTTCCACAGAACTATGATCTATGATATTTTGCTTGAGAATACACAACTCAAACCTTCATCTCTCCTTAATATTCTTGGTGTTTCTTTTTCTCGAGATCTTTCTTAGAAAAACCTCATTACTTCTCTTTCAAAACAAACTTCAAAAAGGTTAGGTATTATTTGTGTTGTTCGCCCTTGCATGAAGTACGCCTCACAAATCTAAGGTGGCTTTCACAGAATAAGTAATACTTATACTATATGATGGTTCCACTCACATAGCTCTCCTTGACAAGTGGATTCAAGGGGTTTAAATCTTATGAACTCTTCCTCTCTTCACTAATTCTCTGAAATCTCTTTCTGCCTGTCAAATTGTTGCGCCACTCTCTCTATTAATATCGCTATTACAATGGACACTGCTCCTCTGAACTCCCCCATCGCATACTTCTTCCACGTGAGAAGAACTCGTTAGACACACTATTTCTACTCAGTCTTTTCCTTTCTCCGTCCAACTCTCTGACCCGACTTAAACACTATGCTCAATTTTAGGTGCGCTCAACTGGTAATGTCTGGAATACACTCCCTATTTTTCCAACTTCCTATGACTTACACACCTTCAAATGCCTTGTGTCGGGACTTGTCGGCATTCAGTTTGACCTGATTTTCGATTTTCTCCCTGACTCTTGTGGAAATTTTAGTGGACCTATGGCCTTTGCCGACCATAGTTATATATATATATTATATATATATATATATATATATATATATATATATATATATAATATATATATATATATATATATATTATATATATATATATATATATATATATATATATATATATATATATATGATATATGAAAGGACGTAGCTCAGATCTAAATAATGAAAGTACTCTCATTAGCAATAAGAAATGTGTAGGGAGTGAAGCATTTCCCTGCACCCCGATGCCCAATGGGTCCTCTTTTTCGCTAACAATATGCAGCCTTTCCTTCACTGGATAAACCATATTGACCTGTAGACACTTAATTTCACACTATAACTCTATAACAAAGCAAATTTTTTATCATATTTTCTGAGAAGATAATAGCAAAATAGAATTCAAGAGTAGCTGCATAAATAAATAGTTCCTCATCCACCAGTATCACCATTATAAATTGAGAGTTAACGGTTCCTCTGATGTCAGGATACTTCCTTGGACACGAAACTTCGTTCTTCGAATGCCTTACTTTGAAAATTTTATTAAAAATAAATGCTACCTCTTTCTGTTCTTGGGTAAATTTTCATTTTATGAATCTGGAAAAAAAACATTATAAAAGTCGTTTGTCACTTAGTCGTCCCTGGAAATTTCATATCGGAGAAGAAATGTTTCAACTTTTATTTTTACCTGAAAAACAAACCTGAAAGTCTCGAAGTTTTTTGGAATTTGAAGGTATTCTTTTGCTTTGATATAGAGATTTTGGAGCCCTCTTGATGGTCTCGAAAGAGATTTTTGGAGTTAAAAAATCGGCTTTATACAACAATTGAACAATATTTAAGTAGAGATCTTTGAACAAATATTAGATTTAAATTTTAGCATAAAACGATTCATTACAGAGTTTGAATACGCTTATTCAAATGAATCTAATTCCAATTTATGTAACATTTCTAACAAGTTCATTACTTTTACATATATATATATATATATATATATATATATATATATATATATATATATATAGTATATATATATAATATATATATATATATATATATATATATATATATATATATATATATATATATATATAATATATATATATATATATATAATATATATATAATATATATATATATATATTATATAATAATATATATATATTATATATATATTATATAGGTGTGTAGATTGTTTCTGACTTCGATATTTTTTATATCGATATTTTTTGAATTTTATTTTAATCGATAACTTTTATACCTAACGAATAAGTGTAATTTGTATCTTTTCATTCAGATACCTAAATTTAGGTTATGTTATAAACTATAAGTACATTAAATATTATTAATATTAGGTTAAATTACGGCATCTTCGGTAGTTCAGGTTATGATAAGTCGAATTAGGTTCTTCTAGAAAAGTAAGTAATAATAATTGTTTGTATGTCTAGTGTAATAGTACCTCTGGCAACGTTCTTGTTTACGTTAGGCTTCTCCGATATTTTCGATATTTTCGGACAATCGAAAGTCAGAAACAATCTACACCTTTACCATATATATTATATATATATATATATATATATATATATTTATATATATATATATATATATAATATATATATATATATATATATATATATATATATATATATATATATATATATTTATATAATATATATATATATATATATATATATATATATATAATATATATATATATATATATATATATATATATATATATATATATATATATATATATATATATATATATATATATATATATATATATATATATATATATATATATATATATATATATTATATATATATATATATATATATAACGTTATTGATTTAAAAACTGAATTATAAATTTCCTCGCAATTATGTGGAAGCGAACTATGAAATAATTTAGAATTTTTTAACATTATTATTTGAAAAAAAAAATAAAAAATTGACTAGGCAAATACCTCATGATGTTAATGTCAGAGTTGAATATTGTTTCATGTTGCTCAATGGACCTAAACCTGAACATATTAATATAACTATTACATAATGTAATGATATTGCAGGAATATAATTGATTCAAATTACAAATACAATTACAATTTCGGGTTGTCGTAGATAATTTTAATTGAAAACTTTCACTTAATTTAAGTTTGTGGAAATTAGGTATTTTACAATGAGTTACGTTAATAATTTTTTTTCCAAATAATATATATATATATATATATATATATTATATATATATATATATATATATATATATATATAATATATATATATATATATATATATATATATATATATATATATACATATATATATATATATATTATATATATATATATATATATAATATATATATATATATATATATATATATATATATTATATATATATATATATATATATATATATATATATATATTATATATATATATATATATATATATATATATATATATATATATATATATATATATATATATAATATATATATATATATTAATAAATATATATATATATATATATATATATATATATATATATATATATATATATATATATAATATATATATATATATATATATATATATATATATATATATATATATATATAATATATATATATATATATATATATATATATAATGTATATTAGGGATGAGCGAAGCTGAAAAATTGCGTTACCACGGTAGCGGTTGTATTTTTCTTTTGCAACCGGTTGCGGTTATTTTGTGGTTGCATATTTTTTTAACAACCGCAGTTACATTTGTTTTGGTTGTTTAAAAAGCTATTACCGATGCTTCGGTTACGAAGCTTCGCTCCATCACTAATATATAATATAATATATAATATATATATATATATATATATATATATATATATATATATATATATATATATATATATATATATATATATATATATATATATATATATATATATATATATATATATATATATATATAGAGATGGATCAAATATTCATTTTCGTATTCGTATTTGAGAATATTCGCATATTTTATTATCCGTATTCGGATTCGAAATTTTTATCCGAATAAAAACGAATATTTTATATTATCGCAAAAATAGTTTGCCATACAGTAATGCTAGAATGGAAAATTTAAATGAGTCTCTTTGTTTGTAAGCTTGTTCAAAAAAGTTGAATCTATGATATCCACAGAAAATGATTTGCTTACAAAATTCAAATTCATATAGCACAAATAAGCTAAGTGATACACCTTCATCTTTATCTGAAGAGCAGAGAATCATGAAAATTAAAGAAACTCTCTTAGAAGAAAATAAAAAAGAGGTTTGGTCTTGGAGGAAATTAAAGATTTATATGCAACAGCTACAATAGTGGACACCAGATATAAAGCAAAACCTTTTTACTCATCAAACTGTGATTTAAAAAATAACAGTGTCGATTGGACAAAAAATGCGGAGACATTCAAAGTACAAAAATGACACAATCTAAATCTAAAACAGAAAAAATGTTATCTAACAAAAAAAGAAAAAAAAAAAAAAAAAAAAAAAAAGTCTTCATCCTGCACGAACATAACATTATCAGAAACCGTGAGTAATATTCTTTCTTCAAGTATTGATTACGAAGAGAAATTTGTATCTCAGGAAATTTCAAAAAAACATTAAGATGTACAGTATCTAGATGAAAAAAGAATACCTCTGGAGGATAATTCACTTGAATGATGGAAAAACCACTTGAATAAGTATCCTAATATGGCTGTATTAGCAAGGTCATAACACTACTTACATATATATATATATATATATATATATATATATATATATATATATATATATATATATATATATATATATATATATATATATATATATATATATATATATATATATATATATATATATATATATATATATATATATATATATATATATATATATATATATATATATATATATATATATATATATATATATATATATATATATATATATATATATATATATATATATATATATAATATATATATATATATATATATATATATATTATATATATATATATATATATATATGAGAGTACCTTTTTAGAGGTGCCGACCTTATTCTGAATGAAAAACGCCCCAGACTCTCAGCGAAGCGAGCAGAAAAGTTATTGTTCCTCAAGTATAACTTCCCAATTTTAGGACTTTGAATAATGAAGTTTTAAAAACTCCTTTCCAAAGGGATTTGGTTAGGTAAAAAGGTTGGTTGGATGCACTGTAAGAGTGGGTCCACGTCCCGTTTCCTGGAATTGAAGTTAATTCTACTGCCAAACTCTTATAAGAAATAATGTTGGTGCAATATAGGATAGTTAACTTAAGACATCTAACATTTATGTTTAAGATAAAATAAGAAGAATGGGTTTATTATTAATCGCATTCGTATTCGCGAAAAAAAAAAATTCGATTTCGTTTTCTCCAACGTAAAAAATTCATATTTGTTCCACCTCTAATATATATATATATATATATATATATTATATATATATATATATATATATATATATATATATATATATATATATATAATATATATATATATATATATATATATATATATATATATATATATATATATATATATATTATATATATATATATATATATATATATATATATATATATATATATATATATATATATATATATATATATATATATATATATATATATATATATATATATATATATATATATATATATATATATATATATATATATATATATATATATATATATATATATATATATATATATATATATATATATATATATATATATATATATATATATATATATATATATATATATATATATATATATATATATATATATATATATATATATATATATATATATATATATATATATATATATTATATTATATTATTACACATCACCACCACTAACGGGCAAAGCCCTATTCAAGGAGGGGGTGTTAAAAGAATAAAAATGAAAGTAAATAGAGTACAAAATCCAGAAAATAAAAACCACCCCTACAGTACCCACCTAACGCAAATTTCTCAGGTGGGCGCAGACGCGGGCTTTAAAGAAATTGAGATTAAATGCAGAGGGAAATACAGAAGATGGAAGAGAGTTCCACAAACAGAGGTGGCAGGAAAGAAAGAGGCACCACAGCGGACAAGCCTGGAGTTGCCTATGTCCACGCAAAATTGATGCGCGGACATTGCACCCCTTGTGCTGCGAGGACGCCGTAAAGGTGGAGGTACAGGGTGGATAGTTCCCTCGAGCATTTGCCACTGTAGTACCTATAGAAAAGTGACAAGGCACCAACATCACGTCGCAAAGATAAAGAATCAAGAGAATTAGAAAGAGCGGGACAGTTTATAAGTCTTTTAGCCTTTGACTCAACCCTATCCAAAAGACGTGTGAAACCTGAGCCACCCCAGATATGAGAGCAGTACTCCATACAAGGGCGGATGAGACCCTTGTATAATTGGAGTAACTGCGAGGAAGAAAAAAATTCTCGCAGTCTAAACAGAACTCCCAGCTTCTTTGAGGCCGCCCTAGCAACCATTGTGATGTGAGGTTTCCAAGACATTTTTTTGTTTATGTGAAGGCCAAGGATGTTTATATTGTCAACAGGAGAGACGGGAGAACCATCGAAAGAAATAGAAAAGTTAGGAGGTGTATTTGAGAGAGAGATTTCTAGAATGAGTTTTTAAAGAGTTGAATTTCACAAGGTTGAGACGACCCCACTGGGAAATTCTATCCAGATCTGCAAGAATGGAATCGGAAAGATGAAGACGAGAAACAACTCTAGATGCAAAGGAAGGAGCAGATTTGAAATGAGTAGAAGAATGGAGGGTTGAGTCATCGGCATAAGAATGTATAGGGTTAGATGAACAGCTGAGAAGATCATTAATGAAAGGTAAGAATAGAGTAGGAGACAAGACAGAACCCTGAGGAACACCACTATTGAAAGGAAAGGAAGAAGAAGTCGCTCCATCAACAACAGCCGAAATGGATGGATTAGAAAGAAAACTAGACATAAGTAAGCAAAGAGAAGGAGGAAACCCAAAGGAGGGGAGCTTGGAAAGCAGTGACGCATGCCATACCCGGTCAAACGCCTTAGATATGTCAAGCGCCACCACGCAAGTCTCCCCATGGTCCCTAAGGGCAGAAGATCATAGATCTGTGAGATAGGAAAGTATATCACCAGTAGACCTCGAACGACGAAAGCCATACTGATGATCAGAAAGAAGGAATGAGATTCCAGATGATCTAAGAAGTGAGAGTTAAGAAGGGTTTCAAAGATCTTAGACAGAATACAAGTGAGAGCTATAGGGCGATAGCTGGAAGGATCAGAGCGGCTACCTTTCTTCGGAATAGGCTGGACTATTGCGCGCTTCCAACACTGAGGGAAAGTACTAGTATTGAGGCACAGAGAGAAAAGTTGAACGAGGGACGGAGCCAGCTCAGAGGCACACTCCCTTAAAACTCGGGGAGGAATGCCATCCGGGCCGCTTGCCTTCCTAACGTTCATAGACTTCAGAAGCCCATGCACCTGGTCAAATGAAATCACAGGCAAAAGGCATGGGACCTCTGAGAGGAGAAGAAGTAGGAGGAGGATTGCCGGAGTCGTCCAGGGTAGAATTAGAGGAGAATAGGAGGCCGAAGAGATTAGCCTTTTCAGTTGGAGTGTTAGCAACAGAACCATCAGAGCGAATAAGAGGAGGAAAGGAAGATTTACAGAAATTGTTGGAGATGTTTTTGGCAAGAGGCCAGAAAGATTTTTTCAGTAGGAGAATTTAGGAGCTCAGCACACCTTCGTTTGGTGAAAGTCTGCTTTGCTCGTCGAAGAATATCCCTGCAACGATTCCGATCTGAATGAAAATTAGCTAGAGTGATAGGAGAAGGAGAATTTTTCCACTGTCGATACGCAATATCTCTAACCTGAATGGCACGAGAACAAGCACGATCGAACCATGGATTTTGAGGAGAGAAGGATTTAGTTGAAGAAGGAATGAACCTGCTCATCCCATCAACGATTACGGCCCCCACCTTATCGGCAGAGACCGAAGCGTCTCCAGAGACAAAGCAGTCACTCCAGGAATAGTTAGCGTAGAAGCAACGCAAAGCCCCCCAGTCAGCTCGATCAAAGTGCCAGAAGATACGCTTAGGGCAGGGTGGAGCAGTTGGAGAGAAAGCATGAAAATTAAGACAAATTAGATTGTGGTCGGAGTTACCAATAGGTGCGAAGATAGCATATTTATAGAGAGAAGGACTAGTAGTGAAGCATAAATCAAGAGTGTTCAAGAATTGGTTGGAATGATCTGGAATGTGTGTTGGTTCTTTAATCAGTTGCTCCAGATCGTTGAGAATGCTGAATGATTCGGCCTCCTCTCCCCCTGAATCGGTATGAGAGGAACCTAGCCATTCAGTGTTGTGTACGTTGAAATCCCCTAAATAGAGGACCTCAGTATTTGGATGCGAAGATGTAACAGTCTCGTGAGAAGTAGTTAGGTACTCAAAAAAGGTAGAAAAATCTGTTCTATTAGGAGAACAGTAGCAGAAGCACAAGATTATTGAAGTGGTAGGAAGAAAGATTTTAAGCCACAGAATATCGAAGTTAGGAGATTCAAGATTCACAAGACGCGTTACCGGAGTGTTGGTGTTAACATAGGCACAAACTCCACCCTTAGAACGGAAATTATGAAATAAGTTATAGTTAGATATATTAAAAAAGTTAGGAGAGGAATTCTTTGATATCTGGGTCTCAGACAAGAGTAAAAGGTTAGGATGAGAATTAGAGAGATGGTCATTCCACAGAATCTAAGTTAGAGCGTAAAGCCACGGATGTTGGTGAAGTGTACAGAGAACCCACGTCTGCGCACACCTGCCATTCTTCACAAACACTTGCGTTCAACAGACAAACAAACAGCCAATCTAGCAAACTGACAAACACAAACAATCACACGAGCAAATAGACAGACTAACGAAGAGACAAACAAAACAAAATAAAAACTGAAAATGCTTATGTTAAAAACAAATATTAAAACGTTAAAAACACAAACACAAACAATCACACGAGCAAACGGTCAGACAAACAAAGAGACAAACAAGAAAAAATAAAAACCGAAATAATACTTATGTTAAAAACAAATATTAAAACGTTAAAACCAATTAAGGAACTATATAACTTAAAAACTATTTCTGTTTAAAACAAAATTTTCACTAAAAACTTATCTTAAATTTTTTTCAATCACTGAGTTGATCCCGTTGTAAATTAAACCACTATAGATACTAAATTTTAAAACGCAAAAAAAAAAAAAATTCTAAAACAAATATACACAGTAGATTAACAATTAATTATAAACGTTTAAAAACAACGGATACACTAAAATGCACTAAAACACAAATTAAAACGCTTAAGATAAAAAAAAAACAAACAAACACAGAGAAACAGAGAACACAAGACACAACCATAAACAAATATATATATATATATTATATATAATATATATATATATATATATATATATATATATATATATATATATATATATATATATATATATATATATATATATATATATATATATATATATATATATATATATATATATATATATATATATATATATATATATATATATATATATATATATATATATATATATATATATATATATATATATATATATATATATATATATATATATATATATATATATATATATATATATATATATATATATATATATAATATATATATATATATATATATATATATATATATATATATATATATATATATATATATATATATATATATATATATATATATATATATATATATATATATATATATATATATATATATATATATATATATATATATATATATATATATATATATATATATATATATATATATATATATATATATATATATATATATATATATATATATATATATATATATATATATATATATATGATTGCAAACTATCTTTAAAAGGAATTGTTTCGCAAACCAATTTCTAGTATCGCTAAAACTAATTTCAACTATTTACATATAACAAGGACCAAAACTTAATATTTTTAATGTAATCTAAATTTAAAGCAAATTGAAACAGCAGATAAATATTTTATTTTTCAACCCATTTTTCGAAATATATATTTTATTAAAAGGGTTTTATTATTATTATTATTATTATTATTATTATTATTATTATTATTATTATTATTATTATTATTATTAGATTTAATAGTAGTAGTAATATTTGTAAAATATTTTCTTTTCCAACCAATTTTTTTGAAGAAATTCATTTTAGTAATAGAGTATTATTGTTTTTTATTATATTATTATTATTATTATTATTATTATTATTATTATTATTATTATTATTATTATTATTATTATTATTATTTTTATTATTATTGTTATTATTATTATATTATTATCATTATTCCTATTATTATTATTTTATTTTATTAATATTATTTTTACTATTTTTATTATTACTATTATTATTATTATTATAAGTAGTAGCAAAAGTGAACATTTTCTTCTTCAATTCCTTTTTCTAGAAACTTATTAATAATTATTATTATTACTATTATTATTATTTTTATTATGATTATTATTATTAGAAGTAGTAGTAGTAGTAGCAGATTAATGAAAATTTCCTTCGTTTGAAATTTTAGTTTTTGCACTCTGATGTTTTTAAAGGAATTCTATAGAAATCGTCCTCACTAATCTCTATAATTATATTAATTTTCCTTTATCAGGATAATTTTTCTTTCAACGGAAAATTTTTTACTACTCCTACTCTGTTCTTTTTCTTAAGCCCTTTTTGCGTATAGTTTGCATAGACATTTTGATTCCAGATGTTGCAACTGTAAAAGACTCTTTAAAACGAAACTGGAATTGGAATAGAACACAAGAAAAACAATTACATTTGAACCTTTTATTGTAGAGAAATAAAAAATGGAAGAATTTAAAGAATATCATTATTTTTCTTAAAAAAAATGTGTGGCACTTAAACTATAAGTATTAATTTTAACATGAAACACTATATTTAAAAGTATTTTAACTTTTAAGCTATAATTTGTTGAGTCACGCCATAAATTAGACTACTAATTAAGAAAAAAGACGAATTAATTACTTTTCTCTTATTAGTGTTTCCAGATACAAACACCAGCAGTAGTCGTCCATCATGCTAATGTCCCAGAAACCTTGATACTTTTTCTCCACTGTTCGGATATCCTAGTGAAACTTTTCTCCATGTTCCTCACTATAATCCCCACAATATTCTGGAAATTAATCCTAGGTAGAGCCAAATAAGTCCAGTTTTATAGACATAAGAGTTTCCAGGTTTTAAAGCTTTTCAACTGATTGCAAACGATGACTTTATACTCGAAATTTCTTGCTTTTCTAAAAAGTTACTAGTAATAATTTAAAATCAATTTATGCTCCATTTTCTATTTTGTAAATGATCTATCCAGACTCAGCATCTTTCATTTAGCTTCTAATCTGAAGACCATCAAAAATACCATGTCATTTTCGCATCACTTATGTGTAGAAATTTGATTTTTATATAAAGGAAAGATTGTTTCTGTTTATTCATTGCTTAAAAAAGATTTACCAAACCTAGCTTTACATGCAGTGGTGGGAGTAGAATATTTTTAGGATCAATCAATGGGTTATCAAAGATATTTTGAAATTCAGGTGCAAAAACTTTTCGAGCTGGCCATTCATACTATCCAAAATATTTGCCTGTCTGTCTAACTATCCCACAAATAAAGATAACATGGATGCTTGGTGTGATCTATTTGCATTCCTAATACCAGAGAGATAAACTGTTCAAATGAAAGAAGCTGGGTACATTTGTCTTTCTTGAGTTTTTGCATCATTGCTCTTCATTAATTTGTAACAATTTATTCTTCAATAGTTTTTTGGTCAGGAAAAAAATGGAATTTTTTTTTACACCAACGTATCTTGAGATCACAAAAGACTCCAATAATATCGTTATATTTGAAGGCATCAAGAGGAATTTTCAAATTGTCATAATTTTCAATCAGTTGGATAGAATAGCCTACTGAAACAGAAGCAAGAAAATTACCATTATTTAGTACTACTGCTTTGAGACTTCTTCTTGATGAATCTATAAAATAGTCTTCCATTCAGATGGTTTATAAGCAATTCTTAAATCTTTGATCAAACCCTTATTCTCCAAGCAACATTCCAAAAACGAATTTTTATGAAGAGAGAAGAACTGCATGAATCCTTGATTCCTGTCTCTGTACCAGTAAAATTTTATTTCTGGTGCCAGTGAATTGCTCTCTCTAAGATGAGATCCAAGAAGCAGAATGGACTCTTTTGACAGTCCTAAATCTCTTGTGAGAGCATTGGGCTTGCTTGTGCTAATTGTTTAGGATCACTGAAGCCAGATGAATTTTGAATAAAAGCTTAGGAATTGTCCTCATTGCTTATCTCATCATCAGAAACTGTATTTAGATTTAAGCTTCAAGGTTCGTCTAGTAATGGAATACCGGGTCCAATTTTTTTTTTTTTTAAAGTTTTAATTTTTGACCGATTTTTTGGAAATTTGTAGGGTAAATGCATTTCAACCCGCTGAAAAAAAAACCTAGACTTCTGACGTTTTTCTTTATCCTTAACGGTATGAAAGTTTCTTGGAAAATTTACCCCTGATAAAAATGAATAGAAGTCAAAATCCACTGGTCGAAATGACCTGAAAATTCAACTGTATATTCACAGTTATAGCAGCTAGAAATGTTGTGTGGAGATGTTTGATATCTTTTATGAAAAAAAAGATACATGCCTTTGAAGGTCCAACTGTACTAATTTTTTTTTTGAAATTTTAGAAAATTTACCTTTCTGGACAAAAATTTTTTTAAAAAAAAACTACACATGAGACTTTTTACATTTTTAATAGGTGTATAGAGGAGATACAGGAATACAAGTTTCTCTCAATACATCATTCAATGTTCTTTATTGTTTTCAAGATAAAGCCTCTCAAATTTTGACAATTTAAAAAAAAATGAAAATTTTCAAAATTTGTGAGGCAATATCTCAAAAATAACAAATAACATTGAATGCTGCATTGAAGGGAAGTTGTAGACCTGTACCTTCTCTATAAAACTACCAAAAATGGAAAAAGTCTTCCGTGTAGTTTCTTTTTTATTTTTTTGTCGGAAGTGTAAATTTTCCAAAATTTCCAAAATAGTAGGACATTCAAGTGCATATATCTTTTTTTCTAAAGCATATTTAAAAAATTCGTCACGTATCTTTGTACCAATTTTAACTGTGAATACACAGTTAAATTTTCAAGTCATTTCGACCAGTGTTTTGACCCCGCTAATTCACTTTTTCTGGGGTAAATTTTCCCGAAAACCTACTAACAGTTATAGATAGAGAAAAAAGTAAAAAAATCTACTTTTTCTTCGATTGTTGAAATGCATAGACCCTGTAAATTTGAAATTAATCGGTCAAGAATTAAAAAAAGTTATTTTGAAATAGAAACCTCCCCTTATACCAAAATGCACATTTAGATATTTAGCCGCGTGCTTGTTTTTCTTGTTAACTCCTGAAACAACAGATCGATATTTAATAAATTTGAAAAGGTATGAATGCTCATACTGTGCATGTGTGTGCTTGAAAGATAAAATAACATTCCCCCAATTTTTCTACCTTGTAAGTTTGTCATGCAAAAGTAACTATCTGCTACATGATCCTTTATTTCCCTCCAAACCATACGTATAACAAAAGGTAAAGACTTCACTTTTTCCTTGTTCCATCGACTTGGGTATTCAACACATGTTTGGCAGCATATCTGAGGCGCAATGTATTTACCTTGATCGCCCAACTAAAGGCTAAAATAGGCATGATAGGAGTCCTTTACAAATGGTGTAAAGCTAGACTGATGCCAATACAACACATCTTTGCCGTATATGTAGAAAAAAATTTTTGGGTTATTTTTCAAACTACTGTTCCTGATAAATATTTTAATTAAAGCTAAAAAATAGCTATAATATCTTATAGCGCACTCTCTGTTAAATTTTCATATAGAATATAGTTAGGTAAGAAAATTTCCTGAAAAAAAAACAAAGGTCCCCGACCGAAAAATATTTATTTCCAACTGATTTCTATGTATTTATGAGTGCTGAAAACGAAAAAACTATTGAAAACAATTCTAGACGACAAAATTTACCACAAATCGCAAAAATTATCTTTTAATGTGGCAGATTTTTTAATTTTTTATTTATTTATTTATTTATTTATTTATTTATTTATTTATTTATTATTTATTTTTTTAAGTTGGTTTTTTGATGTTTGAAATTTCTACTTCATTCAAACTCAAACTTAATATTAATTTTTATTTTTAAATTATTTATTTTTTTTCACCTCTGGTTGGCAAAGCCCAGAGGCCTACTGAAATTTCCACCAGAGTTAGGAGGAGAGTCAAAACCTGGTCAAATCAAAGGCTGACATGACCTGACACACGGAGTTTGAAGGTGTGCAAGTCATAGGAAGTTGGGGAAATAGATGAAGGGAGTGTATTCCAGACTTTATCAGTAGAGTACATGAAAGACTGAGCATAGCGGTTAAGTCTTGGGTCAGAGAGTTGGATAGAGAAAGGATGCGACTGTGTAAACAGACGAATTGAACGAGCCCTTTTCAATGGAGGAGGTATGCGACGAGAGATTTCAGAAGAGCAGTGTCCTTTGTAATAGCGATAGTATAGAGAGAGTGACGCAACAATTCGATGGGCAGAAAGAGATTGGAGAGAATTAGTGAGAGCAGGAGAGTTGATAAGACGAAAAGCCCTATACTTCACCTTTTCAAGAAGAGCTGTGTGAGGCGTACTCCATACAGAGGCGAACAACACCCCTATGAAGAGAAAGCATCTGAGGTCGTGTAAAGAAATACTCCGGGAGCCTAAGAACAACTAACCTCTTAGAAGCTTGTTTAGAAAGAAAGAAAATACTATCTTTCCAAGAAAGATAACGACAAATGAAACACCAAGAATATTAAAGAGAGATGAAAGTTTGAGTTGAGTGTTTTCGAAGATATCATAGTTTTGGGGAAGAATGTGTCGAGTAGAGAGAAGGAGGAATTGAGTTTCGGTGGCATTGAAAACGACCATGTTTTCTCAGACCATGTTTACCTAAATGCGAGATAGATCAGAGGTCAGCTGCTCCAAGGCTGATGTTGGGTGAGGCGCCATTAAAATTGAAAAGAGTAATGAAGGGTGAAGTCATCAGAATAAGAGTGGATAGATGAAGTAACAGAGAGAGAAGGTCATTAATAAAAATTAGAAAGAGATTTGGACATAGGACAGATAATTGAGAAACACTACTATTTATAGGTTTAAAGGAAGAACGATGGCCGTCTATAGCAGCTGCCATAGAATGACCAGAAAGGAAATTAGAGAGAAGATCACAGAGAGAAGGATAAATTCCGAAAGAGGGAAATCTGGAAATCAAAGCTTTGTGCCAGACACTATCGAAAGCTTTCGATATGTCAAAAGCCACAGCAAAAGTTTCAACGAAATGCCTAAGAGCGGAAGACTAAAAGTCAGTGAGAAGGGAAAGAAGATCACCAGAATAGCGTTTCATACGAAAGCCATACTGGCGATCAGAGATAAGATTAGAGGAATTGAGATGTTTCCAAATCTTCCTGTTTAAACTGAATGAACGCACATTTCCAGTAGGAAGGGAAAGTTGAAGAAGAAAGACATAGACGAAATAGTTTACCAAGGTAGGGTTCAAAATTGGAAGCACAAGTTTTGAGAACCACAGGAGGAATACCATCAGGACCGTACGTCTTCTTGGTGTTAAGTTCAGAGAGAGCAGAAATGACATCTTTAGAAGAAATTCTAATTTTAGGCATAAATGAGTTGGAGGGGGTTGAAGGAGTAGGAACTGCTACGGAATCGTCTAAGGTTGAATTAAAGCAAAAGATTGAGCAAAAAGTTCAGCTTTAGAGGAAGGTAAAACGGCAGTTGTACCGTCAGAAGATACTAAAGGAGGGAAAGGGAAAGAAGCAAAGTTAGAGTTAACATTTTTTTTGCAAACTGCCAGAAAAAAAACGTGTAGAAGAGGAATAATAAAGAATGTTGCATTTTAAACGGAGAAATGATTTTTTAGTACTACGGAGAATAGATTTGCACAATTCCTGGATGAAATATTAGTTGCGTGAGTTTCTGGAGTTTGAAGACGACGGTAGTCCCTGAAGGCAGCATCTCTGCGGCGGATAACACGAGAACAAGCAGAGTTAAACCAAGGTTTGCTAGGTTTAGTAGAATGGAAAGAATATGGAATGTACGCCTCCATCCCAGAGAATATCACCTTGGTTATGCGTTCTGCACTCCGATAGACCCCTCCCACGGAAATATATATATATATATATATATATATATATATATATATATATATATATATATATATATATATATATATATATATATATAATATTATATATATTGTAATGTTACCTTAGCTTTAGTGTGTTCCATTTTATTAGTTTAATTATTTTTAATAGAGAATGAGTTAGTTTTCTTAAAAAGTTATTATTATTATTTTATATATATATATATATATATATATATATATATATATATATATATATATATATATATATATATATATATATATATATATATATATATATATATATAGGGGAGGACGTAGCGCCGTCCGAAGAGATGCAAGTACCCCCCATTGGGCATAACCCACGGAGTGATAGGATGGGCTAGACTATTCCGTTTCACTCCGTTGCCCTTTGGTTCGTTCCTTTTCGCGTTTCACCTTCTCAGGGGGTTCTCTAGCGTACCCCCGCCTCACACTGGAGTGTCTATGCTCCAACTACCTCTCCACTCCAATTCTTCACATGTTCCCACATTTTACATGCACTTACTCGTACATTACCTAAAACAAAACAAAATAAAATGGCGAAACCAACAGCTGCCTCGGAGATGCTTAGAGGGGCGGCATCCAAAGAATGCCCCTTAACCTCCACCCCTCACCCCATCATCACTTGGGAGTTGGCGGCCTCCGATGATGGGGATGGTGCCGCCATGACCCGGCGTCCGGCTTGTCCCGATGCACGGTCTTCTTTTTTCATTAATTTCTGGAACACTCGTGGTCTTTTTTCTAATTTCCCCTTTGTCGAACACCATCTCTCTTCTTCTAAACCTCATCTCTTATTTCTAACCGAAACTCAGGTGCTTGAGTGTGCTGACAGCAAACCTTATTCTGTTACCTCCTACTGTCTCTATCCTCAATTTTCAGCCAAAGGCGGTTGTTGCGCATATGTGCGCAACGATGTTATTTGCTCTCGTGTCTCTGATTTGGAGTCTCATGAATTTTCTACCTTATGGCTTAAGCTCTCTTGCAATTCTACTACTAAATTTATTTGTTCTATCTATTTATCTCCTAATTCTACTGAATATAAAAAATTCTTCGACTATTTAAACTCCAAAATAGAGCACATTCTATCCTCTTCTCCTTTCTCTGAAATCATCATTTTAGGTGATTTCAATGTTCACCACCGCCAATGGCTTTCCTCTAGTTCTCAATCTCCAGCCGGTGAACTCGCCTTCAACTTTCTATCCAGAACAACCTTGAGCAGTTGGTGCATCTCCCTACCCGTATCCCTGACCGTCTTGGTGATGAACCCAACATACTTGATCTTTTCTTAACCTTCTAATCCTTCTCCTTATACTGTTAAACTCTTTCCTCCTCTGGGTTCATCCGATCACCTTCTTATCTCCGTATCTTGTTCTGTCTCTTCAAGTCTTCCGCAAGAACGGCCCCGCCTTCGGCGAGGAGACGTTTGTGGCACTTCGGTGCTGCTAACTGGTCTGACTTGCGGTTGTACTTCTCTGATTTCCCATGGAATGATTATTGCTTTCGTGGGAGGGGTCCCTCGGAGTGTGCCGAGCGTATACCCGAGGTGATTCTCTCTGGCATGGAAGCGTACATTCCATATTCTTTCCCTTCTACTAAACCTAACAAACCTTGGTTTAACTCTGCTTGTTCTCGTGCTATCCGCCGCAGGGATGCTGCCTTCAGAGATTACCATCGTCTTCAAACTCCTGAAACTCATGCTACTTATATTTCATCCCGGAATCGTGCAAAATCTATTCTTCGAGATACCAAAAACTCTTTTCTCCGCCGCAAATGCAATAATCTTTCTGGTTCTTCTTCATCTCGCCCTTTCTGGCATTTCGCAAAAAAAATGTCAACTCTAACTTTGCTTCTTCCTCTTTCCCTCCTCTAGTCTCTTCTGATGGCACAACTGCCATTTTACCTTCTACTAAAGCTGAACTCTTCGCTCAAACTTTTGCCTCTAACTCTACCTTGGACGATTCCGGAGCTATTCCTCCTCCTACAACCCCCTCCAACTCATTTATGCCTAACATTGTAATTTCTTCTAAAGATGTCATTTCTGCTCTCTCTGAGCTTAACACTAAGAAGGCGTATGGTCCTGATGGTATTCCTCCTGCGGTTCTCAAAACTTGTGCTTCTGAGCTTGCACCCTGCCTTGGTAAACTATTTCGTCTTTGCCTTTCTACTTCGATCTTCCTTTCTTGTTGGAAACGTGCGCTCATTCAACCTGTACCGAAGAAGGGGGACCCTTCTCAACCCTCTAACTATCGTCCAATTTCTTTAACCTCCGTTCTTTCTAAAGTTTTCGAATCTAAGATTTTCGAATCGAAGATTTGCAAACATCTCAATTCTTCCAATCTTATCTCTGATCGCCAGTATGGCTTTCGTAAGAAACGTTCTACTGGTGATCTTCTTTCCCTACTTTCTGACTCTTGGTCCTCCGCTCTTCGGGGTTTCGGTGAATCTTTCGCTGTGGCGCTAGACATATCGAAAGCTTTCGATAGAGTCTGGCACAAAGCTTTGATTTCCAAACTTCCTTCTTTCGGAATCTATCCTTCTCTCTGTGACCTCCTATCTAATTTCCTTTCCGGTCGTTCTATAGCAGCTGTTGTAGACGGCCACCGTTCCTCCTATAAATCTATAAATAGTGGTGTTCCTCAAGGATCTGTCCTTTCTCCAACTCTTTTTCTAATTTTCATCAATGATCTTCTCTCTATTACTTCGTCTCCTATACACTCCTATGCCGATGACTCCACCCTTCATTATTCCTTTCAATTTGAAAGACGTCCCTCCCAACAGCAGTTATTAGACGCAAGAAGGATTGCCTTGGAGCAACTGACCTCTGATCTATCCCTCATTTCAAATTGGGGCAGAGAAAACATGGTCGTTTTCAATGCCTCAAAAACTCAATTCCTCCATCTTTCTCCTCGACACAATATTCCACACAACTATGACATCTTCTTTGAAAACACTCAACTCCAACCTTCATCTGTTCTCAATATTCTCGGTGTTTCTTTTTCTCGTGATCTTTCTTGGAAAGATCACATTATCTCTCTCTCTAAACAAGCTTCTAAGAGGTTGGGTGTTCTGTGGGGCCTTCGTAGTTTTTTTTACGCCACCCCAGTTGCTTGCTCTGTATAGTGGTGTTGTTTGCCCATGTATGGAGTACGGCTCGCATATCTGGGGTGGGTCCACACATACATCTCATCTTGAAAAGGTGGAGTCTAGGGCTTTTGGTCTTATCAACTCTCCTGCTCTTACTAACTCTCTCCAATCTCTTTCTTCCCGTCGAATTGTTGCGTCACTCTCTCTTTACTATCGCTATTAC
>SEYY01021150.1:62500-67500 GCA_009176605.1 Armadillidium nasatum
TCGAACCAGGGCCACTGCAACATCCGGATACGTCTATGGCTTTTTTCCTGGTGTAAGAACCCCATAGTTTTCTTTTTCCAGGTTCCTGATGGATTCCTGTAAGGGTTTTCGGAACACGGAGGCTCCTGAAAAGGGGGAACGGTCCCCACTTGTAGAAGGGTTCCGGAACTCGGAGGTTTCTAGAGAGGGTGTGCTTCTTGGATTTTCTGAAAACATGGTTTTCATCTCCGTAGATTTTCTCTCATATACTCTTTACATCGATTTTCGTCAAAAAACCAATCTTCAAATTTTGACGAAAGTTGGTTCGAACGATCAACCTCAGGAATGGATTTCCAAGATGTTAGCCACTAAACCACGAGATCTTTCGAACATAAAAGCAAAAATATCCTTTAAGTCATGTACATCAATTTTACAAATTTACTAACACATACAAACCCACATAACTACATCGAAGACATTATCATCCTACTCGCATTCATGAAATTGTCACGGTAAACAACTCCATCCGTTATCCTAATCGCAGGACTTTTGAAATTTTTCTACTTCTTCGCTCATATACGTAGTAAAGATCGTAATACGTTAAAGGACTCTGTCATGATCACACACACTTATTCACTCACATTCACATTTGTAAGCATACACAACAATTGTGACCAACTAAGACCAGTTAGTTTAAAATTTTAACATTGCACACACTGTTATTCTTGATATATGAATGCAAAATTCATGTATGTTACTTCTAACAAACGCATCACACTTATTTAAAGCTATTATCCCGCCCCTCTTAAATATATTTGTCCTGCAAAATATCTCCCTTACTCAAACTGAAAGCCTTTATTTGCACTGTATTCATGCTCTCTCACTGCATTCGGACATTTCTACAACACTTATCAAAGACCCTGTGTAGGTTTCTGCTCTAAGTCTCTCAGTATGTGTCATAAATCAAAACATTAAACTAACTTTTATTATTATTGCACGAGCTAAAAGAATGTTAGTATCTATCTGACATGCAAAATGCAGAAATTTACACTCATTTTTAAGCCAAAACTATTCAATGTATAATTTGAATCTCAATTGTCACCTATATAGAATATAATTAATTGATCCTTCATATACATTTCTAACCCTAAGTTCCACAACATTTACTTTAAAACTAAATATACAAGCTAACTTTTTAACGCTTAGACATGATTAAAGACATGCCGACATCTCTCTGGCACACATTTCATACCCTATTCCCTTCAACCTAAATCTTAATCTCCTTATATAGCCTTTCTTTTAATACTTCTTCATAACCAAACACATATTATCCTCTTTCTAACATACAATTTATAGGATATTACATTCATTTCTTATCTACTTCTTTCAATGTTTCAATGCCTATACACACACACACACACATATATATATATATATATATATATATATATATATATATATATATATATATATATATATATATATATATATATATATATATATATATATATATATATATATATATATATATATATATATATATATATATATATATATGCAGGCATGAACAAAGACATGTCATATTCTATCTAGCATACAAATTGCACTACTTAATATTAACATTCAACATAAACTCATAACCATTTAACTTAACTCTTCATATTCAAGTTATATTTTTCGCATAGGTATGGTTAAAGAAATACATTCAACATAAACTCATAGCCATTTAACTTAATTCTTTATATTCAACTTAAATTTTTCTCATAGGTATGGTAAAAGATATTCTGGCATCTTTATTAGCACGCATTTTATAGAACTTGACATACATTTCATAATCCATTCCTTCCAATCCAAGATGTGACTTAAGTAGTACATACTAACTGACTTTTGACAAGACAGAACAGATGTCATCATCTCTCTAACATACATATTATAGAGGCCTACATTCATTTCTTATCTAAATCTTTCATAACCCATTTAACTTTCTATCATTAAAACTTTATCAAAGATATGCCTATTTCCCTCTAACACAGCGTCTATTGAGCCTTTATATGCACCTCATACCCTTTTCACTCCAACATATAACTTAAATCTCTGTATTTAATCTAACTTTTGTATTGAATGCACGAACAAAGTCAGCCGCGTACCTTTCTGATACGCAAATCATAGAACTTTTCATTTACTGATCACCTCGAAAGTATTCAACGCTTAATTTGATTCTCCAAGGGTAACTTAACTTTATCACTAAGGCATGAACAGAGTCATTCCATCATCTATCTAGCATCTTTGCAATAACATTCAGCATAAACTCATAGACCTTTAACCTAATTCTACTCATTCAACTTTTGTTTCGCAAAGATATACTGTTATCTCTCTAACACACATTTTTATAGAACTTGACATACAATTCATACCCTAACCCACACTCCAACATATAACTTAATCTCCAAATACTTACTGACTTTTAACATTTAGACAAGGTCGAACACAAATCATAATCTATCTAACATGTAATTTATAGACCCTTACATACATTTCTTATCTAAACCTCCAAAAATATATCTTAACTCACCATGATTCACTAAATTTTTTATCATTAAAACATGGTCGAAGACATGCTGATATCTCTCCAACACGTAATTTATAGATATTGACATGCATTTCATTACATAATCCACCCAACATTTACCTTAATCTTCATATACTACCAAACTTTTGTCACTTCGACATGACCAAACACATTTTATCATCTCTCTAACATGTGATTTATAGAACCTTATATACTCTTCTTAACTAAATCTTTCACCATATACCTTAATTCACCATAACTCACTAAACTCTTTATCCTTGTCCTTATCATCATCATCATATTTTAAAATACGAATGTAAATATTGTTTCGTCATACATTTTCTTTATTACTTTGCATTCGAGTTATTATATTTATATGTTTTATGTTTGTAACGTCACTACCATAAATTCATGTGACGTCATACCTTTTCTTTGAACGTATTACTTTCATGTCCTAACCTGAATTATAAACCGCGGAACTATTTTATTTTTCTTAACTAAGTGATGTCATTGGATTTATTTTGCATGCTTTTTATATTTGCTGAAAGTTAACACAAAATATTCGTGTACCTATGACGTCATAGCTACTTGGATGGTTGTGCCTTTTTCAAGCAATTCCTGATATTTCATATTTTTAACTCACTACATTTACATACTTATTTACTTTAACTCACAATAACCAAAGTTCTAAGGAGCGCATGTGCCTATGAAGTCATAACCAAGTGAATGGTCACTACGTAACCCAACAAATCTTGATATTTCATGTTTTTTGGTCAGCCTCATTTACATTTTCCGTATAACCATGTGTTTATCAAACCTGACCCAAATGTTTAATATCTACAACGTCGTTCTTTAACAATATTTAATGTTTTTATAATAACAATTCTTATTACATTATAAATCAATACCATAATTTGGATTTTATACGAGTGAAGACAACATTTACTTAATATTACATCATATAATTTTCCCTTTAAAACTCTATTCATTTAATAGCACCATGTTGCAATACACATGTTCTTAGATATTTTATACCGTTTCTCTACTTCTTCTCACCTATCCGCCGCAGTGATGCTGCCTTCAAGAATTACCGTCGTTTTCAAACTCCAGAAACTCACGCAACTTATATTTCATTCCGGAATCGTTCAAAATCTATCCTTCGTAACAATGAAAACTCTTTTCTCCGTAGAAATGGCAATAATCTTTCTGGTTCCTCTTCCTCACGCTCTATCTGGCAATTTGCAAAAAATGTCAACTCTAACTTTGCTTCTTCCTCTTTCCCTAATCTAGTATCTTCTGACGGTTCAACTGCCGTTTTGCCTTCCTCTAAAGCTGAACCCTTTGCTCAAACTTTTGCCTCTAACTCTACCTTAGACGATTTCGGAACTGTTCCTCCTCCTTCAACCCCCTCCAACTCAGTTATGCCTAAAATTAGAATTTCTTCCAAAGATGTCATTTCTGCTCATTCTGAGCTTAATACTAAGAAGGCGTACAGTCATGATGGTATTCCTCCTGTGGTTCTCAAAACTTGTGCTTCCGAGCTTGCACCCTGAATTGGTAAACTATTTCGTCTGTCTTTCTACTTCAACCTTCCCTTCTGGCTGGAAACGTGCGCTCATTCAGTCTGTGCCGAGGAAGGGGGACCCTTCTCAACCCTCTAACTACCGTAAAATTTCTTTAACCTCCGATCTTTCTAAAGTTTTCGAATCTCAATTCGAAACATCTCAATTCTTCTAATCTTATCTTTGATCGTCAGTATGGCTTTCGTAGGAAACGCTCTGCTGGTGATCTTCTTTCCCTTCTCTCTGACTCTTGGTCCTCCGCTCTTCGGCATTTCGATGAATCCTTTGCTGTTGCGCTGGACATATCGAAAACCTTCGATAGAGTCTGGCACAAAACTTTGATATCTAAACTTCCTTATTTCGGTATCTATCCTTCTCTCTGTGATCTTCTCTCTAATTTCCTTTCCGGTCGTTCTATAGCTGCTGTTGTAGACGGCCGCCATTCTTCCATTAAATCTATTAATAGTGGTCTTCTTCCGGGTTTTGTCCTATCCCCAACTCTTTTTCTGCTTTTCATTAATGACCTTCTTTCTATTACCTCATCTCCTATCCACTCCTATGCTGATGATTCCACCCTTTATTTACTACTTCCAGTTTGAAAAACGTTCCACATAACAGCAGTTGATAAACTCGAGAAGGGTAGCTTGGAGCAACTAACCTCTGATCTTTCACGTATTTCAAATTGGGGCATAGAAAACTTGATTGTTTTCAATGCCTCAAAAACTCAATTCCTCCATCTCTCCACTCGACAAAATCTTCCTCACAACTATAATGTTTTCTTCGAAAACACACAACTTAAACCTTCATCTGTTCTTAATATTCTTGGTGTATCCTTTTCTCGTGATCTTTCTTGGAAAGATCACATTACTTCTCTTTCTAAACACTCTTCT
>SEYY01021150.1:72500-75000 GCA_009176605.1 Armadillidium nasatum
CTTCATGTAAAAACACTATCTAAATTATTCAAATTCAATCTAGTTTCGCGATATTTAATTTGAAAGTTATTGAAGATATCTATTCCACCTTACCTGCATTTAATGGTTCCCAAAGCAAATAATTCATTATAAAAAGAAAATCCTCAATTGTGGCAAGACAAAATAAACTGATTTCGGGTAGTCAGTATCATCAGTAGATCCATCCAGAGCTATAAAATAATTCAGTATTTGTTTTCACTTTGAATTATTGATTGAAGTTGTTCTGTTACAATGATAACAAATTCATGTTGTCGATCAGTTATGGCTCTTCGTTGAAACTTTAATCAAGATCTAAGATTTCTACAACTTTAGTAAAGGATACTTTTACTATTTCAACATCAATACACGCTTTACCATTTTTTTAAAGGATATATTCTACTTAAAATACTTCTTTAGCAATACATTTTCCTGTCTTAACACTGCTTAGAATAATTGTTTTTGATTTGCTTTATCACCCTTCAATTTCTGCAGTTTATATTTTTTGCGTATCTCCATCTAACTTCTCATATTTATGGTACTTCTCAGTAATAACATAATTATGTGCATTGAAAGTGTTTAAAATTGTTATTAATAATTAATAATAATAATAATAATAATAATAATAATAATAATAATAATAATAATAATAATAATAATAATAATAATAATAATAATAATAATAATAATAATAATAATAATAATGGGGATTTGAATCACTGGCTACTCACTTTTGATTTGATCTCATTTAGTTCGTTGTGACCTTTTTGTGGCAAAAGATAATTGAAATGGAGACAAACTATCCTGTAGAATTCCAAACTAGAAAGAACTTAGGAAAATATTAAAACAGATTTTATATATCTGTCTTTGTTGTAATTTTAAAGGTATCTGAATATTTGCAAAATTTTGATATCACACAAACACACAAAATAAATAAATAAAGACTCAGATATATTGGGCACATTATGGTTGTTTATTTTACGTGTGGTATTATGTTATTTGGTATTATGATTCCAACTTCGGTGAACGAAATGTCTTTAATTTCAAAACATTTTCGAAGAAAAATGCACAACATTTTATATTTTTTCTCTACAGTAAACAATTCAGTTTTTGCGGCCAAAGTTTATATTCATATAATAATTATAACAAATATCATTTATTATCATTATTATTATTATTATTATTATTATTATTATTATTATTATTATTATTATTATTATTAAAAAAAAAAATAATAATAATAATAATAATAATAATAATTAAAATAATAATAATTGAAGGATTAATATCCGATATATTCCGGAAGGATGTCTTAATATGTTTGTTTTAAAATTGACAATGACTTTCACCTTCCGTTTTGAAATATCTCTCTCTCTCTCTCTCTCTCTCTCTCTCTCTCTCTCTCTCTCTCTCTCTCTCTCTCTCTTATCTATTAAATTTGAATACTTCTTAGAAGCAAGTTTATTTTTTTTTACTACTACTCTTAATAAAAAAATATTTAATATTATTTTTTCCTGTTTATTCAGCACATTTTTTTTTTCGCTGAGAACGATTATATTCTTTGTGCCACTTTAACAAAAAATAATTTTCTTTCCTCTTTCCTTTTTCCTTTCTCCAAGGAATTATTATTTCTTAAACAAATAAAATAATCTCATTTGTATTGGGAAACTAATAGTATGTAGAACAATTATTTTGTAAAATGGATCTATTTTGAATCTAAGACCTACTCCAAGTTCCAAACTTTCAGCAAATTTTTACTTATAAATATATATATATATATATATATATATATATATATATATATATATATATATATATATATATATATATATATATATATATATATATATATATATATATATATATATATATATATATATATATATATATATATATATATATATATATATATATATATATATATATATATATATATATATATATATATATATATATATATATATATATATATATATATATATATATATATATATATATATATATATATATATATATATATATATATATATATATATACAAATATGGAAACCTAGGAAAATTCACGACAGTAATAATAGGTATGTACAAATGTAATAATAGGTATGTATGATGGGTACAAAGGAGACGCTTTCGTTTCTGCGCAAAGCAACTACTATTATAAGTTCATCTACACACTTCACGCATCATATGTCTTCAATGCAGTGCTATGTGCTGTTGTGGCAGAGCTTACTGAATTCCAGCGCTGCCAAATTGTTGGGGCTCGTATTGTGGGTGCTTTTGTAATTAAAGCAATGGAAGTGCAAAGGGTATCGCGAGGTACAGTATCAAAGATCACCAGACAAACACCAGCGTGGAAGGAAATGTGTGTTGATTGACAGAGACAAACAAACTTTGCATAGAGTTGTGATGAAAAATAAGAAGTCTACTGCTTCAAAGGTTGCTGTCGAGCTGAATACCATGCTAACAAACCCTATTAGCACCAAAT
>SEYY01021150.1:80000-97500 GCA_009176605.1 Armadillidium nasatum
CTTGAAAGACCTATAAAATGTCTAATTTGTCTTCTCCATGCTAATGAGCTCCCATTCAGGCATGCTTTTCAGATAATAGATGGGAAACCATCAGGACCACATATTTTTCAAGGCACTATTGGGCATGAAATTCAAAAAGATTTAACTAAATATGGGATAGTTAACGTTCGTTCAGTACACTCCAAAATTACAGAGATCTCCGAAGATATTGTTATGAAACTCAGTACTGACCAAAAATATCTCTACGACATGTGCCTTAGTATAAAACATGGACATGTGTCATCATCATTAGCCAGTACATGTCTGCATGTAATTCCAATTGTCTAACAACAGCCAATCGAATCTAAAGACTATATGTATCTACACAGACTCAAGGGAAAACTCTTGAAGACCTAATAAATATTGTAACGTAAATTTATGCTCCAAGTCGGTTCTGGATAAACATTCATCCGAAGGCAACTAATGGAGCGCACAATTTTTGGTATTTAATGAATCTTCTTAAGGGAACAGATAAAAAAATATGCAGTGATTCTGAAACGTTACACTTTAACAAAACTTCTATTTTGCTCATTTTGAACATATATTACTAGGGATAATAACAGACGACCGAAAATCGATCAGGGAGTTAGCTGTGAGTCTCAAAATTCAAGCAAGGGGTCAGAATACCACTGAAAGAGCTTTTCAGTTTCCAAAAAATACTACACTTTAAGCAAAGGACTACACGAACATGATCGAATGGGAGTAGGAAATGATAACACAACCACAAATTATCAAGGACTTTTCTAATGAGGAGATTTATAATATTGCAAATGAGCCGGTCAAATAGCCAAATGCAAATGAAGCTTAATTATATATAAATATTTCATTTTTTTTTTTTTTATACTCAGCACCATATCCCAATATATTTATATATTTATATATAAATATAATATTATTTATATTATATATATAATATATATATATATATATATATATATATATATATATATATATATATATATATATATATATATATATATATATATATATATATATATATATATATATATATATATGTAATCCATTATAATAAGTTATTTTAATTATTATTACCAATGTTACTAAAATTTCTTAACATATTTATTTCCATTAATATGGTTATTATTATTGCTAACATTACCTTATTTTTGTGTTATAATTAATTTTATTATTATTCTGTTTGTTATATGCAACATATTAGTTTTTTATTTATAATTAAATAAATTTTAAAAGTTTTCTTTTAAGCTGTGAAGTTTAATAGAAATCAATATGTATCCCTTTTTCAGAGAACTGGACAACGACCTACTTATTATTATTATTGTTATTATTATTATTATTATTATTATTATTATTATTATTATTATTATTATTATTATTATTATTATTATTATTATTATTATTTACTAGTATAGGACCTACTGTAATATCGTAAACCTGTAAATGTTCTTTCTCTGAATATAATTTTTGAAATTATTTTTATTTTAAATTCAAAAGGATGGGAAAGTAGGTGTCTGAAAATGATATAAAGAAGTCATCCCAACTTAATATAAGAAACTACTCATTTAGCAATAGAGCAATTGAATTTTGGCATGGTTTGACAATGAAAGTTGTTGAGTGTGATTAACTTGCAATATTTAAAGGACAAATACTTATATGGATGGTATGAACATCATTTAATATATCTTGAGATTCATAACTAAGCCTAATTAGTAGTTCATTAGCAAAGATAAACTGCAAGTACTAAATATGAATACAGTCTAATCAAATAACTAGCAGTGTGTAGATGGAGTCTAGTGTAACTGTAGATTTGGCATTTATGGCTAGAGTATCTTTTGACTTTTGCCCTGTGAATTGCAATATTGACAAACCTTTGATCGCTGGTAGATAAGTCTATGCGGCTTCTTAATCTGTCCACTTTAATGTTCTTTTATTTATATATATATATATATATATATATATATATATATATATATATATATATATATATATATATATATATATATATATATATATATATATATATATATATATATATATATATATATAATTGTTGGGTATATGTGAGTGTAGGATTTTTTGTATGAGATTATGTTAAGGAGTGTATCAAATGCTTTGTTGATGTCGATGGCAATGAGTACGGTCCTGATGGATGGTTTTTTGTTCAGGCCATTTATTATGTTTTGAGAGATAGTGGTGAGGGCCGTGGTGGTTGAGTGGAATTTCTTGAATCCGTGTTGAAACTGTGGGGTTTGCATGAGTGGTTGGATTTTTGAATTAATGAGTTTTTCTAAGAGTTTGCATAGTGTGGATAGGAGGGAGATCGGGCGGTATGAAGATGGGAGGTTTGGGTCTTTCCTGGGTTTTAGTTTGGGGGTGATTATCGCCTTCTACCATATTGTGGGGATGAAGTTGTATGTGTAAGATTTGTTGTATGTATATTTGGGTTAGGTGTGTTGTAGCTATAGGTTCTAGGTGTTTTAGATGTAAATTTGAGATGCTATCTGGGCCTGTAGCTGGGGAGTTTTTGAATGTTTTGATTCCCTGGGTATGTCCTGGTAAGAGAATGGGGGGGGGGGGTTGGATTGTTTTCTAAGTGTGTGTGTTTGAGCTGTCGGATTATTTTCCTATTGTTGTTGTGCGTGGGTTTATATGAGATATTTGAGTGTATTTGCGTGAAGTGTGTGTTGGTTTAGTGTTGTTGGCTGATGTTTCGGGTTTAATTGGTTTTTGGATTGTGTGTTGCTTTGATGGGTAGTATTAAGTATCTGTGTCAGTTGTTGTTTCTTTGGGTGAAGTTTTGAGTTGTTTTGTTGTATGTTTCTTTGTAAGTGCTTGTAGTGTTTATCGTTGTTGTTCTGTGTAGTGATTTGTGTTTGTAGAATGTTGTTGTTTTCCTGTGTATGTCGTTATGTTTTCCATGTGAGGTATGGATATGGTGATGAGAAGGTTATTCAGGAGTTGATGGGATTGATTTCTGGTTGTTTACTGTTTATTTTGTAGGTTTGTTTAGTTTTAAGTTTTGTCTAGTGTATCTGATTGTGTTCTTTGTTGGGTAGTCTTGGTACCATGCTGTGTGTGGGCGTTGAAGTTTCCCATGTTATTAGGAGTTGTGTTTAGTTGTGTAGTTTTGTTTATATGTATTGATTTGGATTGTATAGATAGGGGGGATGTAAATGTTTATTATGGTGTGTGTGGTGTTGTTGACTAAGATTTTGGAAGATTGTATGTTCAGAATGGGATCGTTTATTAGGTTTGCTATGTCAGTTGTTGTGCTGTGGTACATTATATTATTTTTTATTTGTATTAGTAGTGTGTGATTAGTTGGTTGTTTGTTGGCGTATATGGAGTCATATCAATTGAAAGGAGTTTTGGGGGTGTTAGCTGGACAGTGAGCTTCTTGGATCAGAGCTATGTCAATATTATGTTTGGAAAGGAATGTCTGTATATCTGAATGTTTTTTGTGCAGTAGAATTTTGATTTGTGTCCTATTTTGATTTTTATTTGCTATGACTGACGTTGTTGCTCGGTTCCAAATTGAGCAAGTTCATGTGTAGTTTTGACAAGGTAGTGTTTTGAATTGGGGAGCATTTGTTTTTGTGGATCCATTTGTTGCAGTTTGTACATTTGATAAAATGTTGATTGTTTTCAATTTGTTTAGTGCATATGGGACAAAGGAATCTGATTGGACCAGGGTTTGAGTGAATGTCTACGGCTTGCTGCAGTAGGAGGGAGGTGACTGCCGAATTGTTACCTCTGCTGTGAATGATGAAAGATAATAAAAGGTTGGTAAATAGAGTGTGAGAGAGCTTGACCAAGTTTGGCCGGCGGAACAGGGAAGACCTTTCCTCAATAACCCGCTCCCGCGGATAGGGGCTTTTTTCGAGCTTTTGCAGCTGATATGTTGCAAGGGTTGCTCCCCCGCTTGTGGGGGCACCTTCGCAACTTTCTCAGATGTCGAGAGCACCACGTGAAGGAAGCCCGAGTCGCTTGCTTTTTTTTATCCATTGCGATAAAAAACCCATTCATACCCACAACCACCACACTCACTCAATCATACATCCAAAAACTGAAAACATGACTAAAATCAAACAGAATGACAGCTTCCCCTGAAAAATCCTCAATCACTCTTATTACTATTGATAGACACCAATCTTCCATCCACCCCCACGTAAAACTAATTAATACCCTCATTCCTTTAAATAAATTTCCAAAGATCCTAGGCCTCACATATGACACACACTTCACCTTCTCAAAACACATCCAAAACATAACCAGCACTGCAAACAGGAAATTAAACATCATTCGAACACTGTCACAAAACAACCTCAGTAACGAACTAACCATCCTCATCATAGCATACAAACAGTTTATCAGACCTGCACTTAATTACAGCATTGCACTAGCCTAACCACCACTCCACCTTCAGCATTTAAACGAAGAAACAAAAATACTTCCAACCATAGACATGATATGAACCAATTCTACAAACACACCTAGATATACACACACTAACTATACCTTTCAAAGACCACACAAGAAACCGTCTAAAATTTCATCCCCTGCCCAATACTACAGTAAAATATTCACCTACTTAACACACACATAAATCACACCACTAATACAAACACCATAATAACATAAATTATCTCAAACACCTTAAACCAAATCATCTTCTCAACAAACAACCCCCGAAGAATCAAAAAAAAACACATTACAAAAAAAATTATCCATCAAACGCAACCCAACCTACAACCTATCCAATTATTCAATATACAAATACACATAGATTCTATATACAAAACACTATCTCAATATGTCAAATGTATGCAAGAACAGACACAACAGAACACTCCTTCTGAGATGCTCCTCCCTTGAACAACACAGAACCCTCCATCACATCTCTCTCTCTGAGAGACCTTTGGGTACGGCCGGCGGCATTTCCTAAAAAAAAAGGAAGTAAAAAGTATAGTATAATATATTAATATATATATATATATATATATATATATATATATATATATATATATATATATATATATATATATATATATATATATATACTATAGCTATATTGCTTTTCTGAACTCTTACGTCGCATACCTCCTCCATTGAGAAGGGTTCGTGCGACTCGACTTTCTAACACTGTCTAATCCTTTCATTGTCCAACTCCAGACCTAAACGCAATGCTCAATCTTGCATGTACTCTCCTGCTAAAGTCTGGAACACACTTCCTTTATCTGTTTTTCCAACTTTGACATCCACACTTTTAATCGCCGTGTATCGGGGCATGTTGGCCATTAACGACAGGAATTCCCGCATTTTCCCGACCCTGGTTACCAGAGGAGATTATATATATATATATATATATATATATATATATATATATATATATATATATATATATATATATATATATATATATATATATATATATATATATATATATATATATATATATATATATATATATATATATATATATATATATATATATATATATATATATATATATATATATATATATATATATATATATATATATATATATATATATATATATATATATATATATATATATATATATATATATATATATATATATATATATATATATATATATATATATATATATATATACTTTATTATTAAGGAAGTTTAAATGTTATTCTGAAAGTTTACGTTTCTGAAGCAAGATAATGATAGAATTTAAACTCCCTTTAATGCTAAAAGTACTTTAAGACAAAAGTTAAAAGGAGTATTTTAATAATAATATTCATAACAATAATAACAATGATAATAATAATAATTACAGTAATAATAATAATAATAATAATAATAATAATAATAATAATAATAATAATAATAATAATAATAATAATAATAATAATAATAATAATAATAATAATAATAATAATAATAATAATAATAATAATAATAATAATTAATTCTATAATAAAAAAATAATAATTATATTTTTAATGGAAAAAATATCATGAGAAATAATCTCTTCTTTCTCTTCTCTCTCTCTCTCTTTCTATATATATATATATATATATATATATATATATATATATATATATATATATATATATATATATATATATATATATATATATATATATATATATATATATATATATATATATATATATATATATATATATATATATATATATATATATATATATATATATATATATATATATATATATATATATATATATATATATATATATATATATATATATATATATATATATATATATATTCCAATGTGCATTTTCTCTTTACTCAGTGATTGATTTCATTTACATCCCTGTCTGAATAAATGTCTGCATATGTTTACATATGCAAATACAAAGTTTACACATTTCTTTTGAGGATTGTTCTTTTATTTATTCATTTCAATCAATGGTTTTTTCTGCTCTTACTTTAAGTTATTAATCTATCTTTTTTACTATGATTTCATTTCTATCAGTTTTTCAACTTTGAAGCAATTCTCTTATGCATTTATTTTTTATCCTTTCCTATTTCTTATTGAACGAAATATTTATAAAAGCAAGCAAAGCTCCCTTCTGTAAAATAATTTTCATAAATTTATCATGAAAGCATAAAAGAACACAAACAAATTTCAAATACAGTAAATGCTGAGTAAGAGAGATGGAAAGAGGAAGGAGGAGAGAAGAGAGTAGGTAATAGAGTGATAGAGAAAGTAAGGTAGAAAGGGAAATAAGAGAATGGGAGAAATGAGAGAAGAGAGACCGATATATGCGAGATAGGGAAATAGAATGTAGAATGGATTAAGTGTTTGTAAAAAGGAAAGGAAGAGATAAAAGAGTATCTTGGTATGTAAGAGAAAAAGTAGAAAAAACAAAAATAATAAATAAAGCGTTTTGCAGCTATTTAATCTATTTAATTAAATGAAGGTTTTAAAGGCCAAGAGTCAGGGATATTCTGTTCTCGCGAAATGTTCACAGTTTTGTGTTTTACTTTTGCTATTGTTAGTTAGTTTTAATCACTTTTAAGGATATCTTTGAATATCAGTAACCAAGTATTAGCATCCAGTTATTAGCTTTTGCAATAGCATCCTATGTATCGGGGAATTTAATTATTATGCATAAAATTTAGTAACAGTTATTTAATTTTATATCCATATTATCATTCAACCATACTGGAAGTAAGTAGGTAATAATATGAAAATTATTAGAATATAAAAAATTAAGATCTATATTTTATACATTTAGATACAAAAATCATTGAATTCATATCTAATGGTGTGGTTGTAGATAGATCATGGTTTGTTTCCCCACTAGATTATTTAGTAGAATGATGATGGAATTTGACTCCGTGCCTAGCTTCGCTGACGCAGAAATCTAAAATCACAATTATTTCAGCTCTCAGCTTTTAACTTTTTGAAGCTCGTCTATTTCAAGCCACTTTGGACAACTTTTAATATTTTTTTGCGATCATTTCAATTAAATTAAATTTTTATTTATTAATTTATTTATCTTTTATTTGAGACAGTTAGCGACCCAAAAGCGGAGTCACTGCATATTAAAACGAAATTCTCGTATAGGATTTGACTGGGGTGTTTTCCTATGACAGTAATCCAGTACCCGGAGAAGAATTCATCTGAAAGGTTGGAGTGAAAATGGCAGGCTTAAAGCGGCTAATGGAGATGACATCGACATTTACTTTGAGAAGCTGAATCTTGTAGCATTGATCCATTCAGTAAAGAACTTCGAAAGGGCCAGAATATGTTGCTTCCAGACTCTTTTGAATGCGCTCGACTCAAAGAAAGACATCAGAACATATCTGAATTTCAGAAGGCACGTAAGATGAAGAATTTGAAGTATGAAGAGAAGGTAGATTTCGAAAATTAAGTTGCTTCATATGAGTCATGAATTTTTTCATGAACTCATTGCAGGAGTCCTTATATGTCGACGCCTGAAAAAGTCCTAAAGGACAAAGAGGTGTTTTATCTGGTCACGGCTTGAAAAAGTGAGATTCCAGCGTCATCGGGGATACATCGAAGACCGAGCATAATGACGGAAATAGAAAGCAACCAAATTTGCATTCGTGCCCTAATAGAATTTTCAAGAAACGATGAGGCGATGAAATCCGATGAGCTTCGGAAGTTCTGTAAAAAGTTTTCCTTTCAACTGTGGTCTTCTTCGGATATGACGTACAATGGTACCCCAAAGCTGGAAATCCACTCTATAAAGACGAAAGCAACAGCTTTTGCTGTAGTATTTACGAGATGGATTGCTTCATCCTATTAGGTATTTCTGTCAATGCAAGTTAGGAGATACTTGAAAATAGGAGATGAAGAATCACATATGGAAGACGGAGGAAGTGGTCCGAATATAACGATGCGAACAGTTTAAAATAGTTTAGAGGGAATTTATATAGGGAGAACAGATAGACTGGTATTGCGAGGAATTTTTTATAACTGACGTTGTTGACATGAGTGTACGAGAAGTCTTATGTCACGATCTATATTTGGCCATAAAGAACGAGTTTTGGTAAGTTGAAGAGAAGCTTTAATTCCGGAAAGAGACATCTGATGAAAAGAGTCGAAGATTGGCTGAAGACAAGATTTTGGTAGAAATGAATGGGGAAAAGAACTGGAAGTTTCGCATAATTTTTGATAACTGACATTGTTGACCTGAGCGTACGAAAACATTAACATGTACACTGGGCAGGAAACTAATAGTTTCATCGTTTGTCTCTTGATGACGGGCAATAGAAGGTAAATCCATGGCATCAACCGTTACTGAAGATATTCGGGAAAAGGAGTTTAACCATGATGTTTATCTTCTCAACTAATGTAATTCATTGGAAAGATGTTTTCTGTTAAAAGTGCAAGATGACTTTGTTGTCGATCACACTTTGCTGAATTCTTGCTATAAAATGCTGAGACGAGATGGTTATGATCTGATATATGTTTGAAATGCAGAACAGAAAAACAACCTGCTAGAAGTTCTCGGTCGAATGCTAAGTTTTCCTTTGTTATTCGGATAGCTTCATTCTGAAGAAATTTTTCAGCACGGATTGTCCATTAACAATTTTAGTTGCAACTGGAAGAGAAAAAGGAAGAGTTCTTGCGATCTGAAGATATTTTTTGATATCTATGAAGGCTTCTTCTTCATCGAGAATCCATACGAGAGATTTATTTTTTGGGTGAAGTTTGGCCTTTTCTGAAAATGAAAAACAAATTTTTGCAAAATGAGAAATAAAATGTCTGTAGAATCCAACCATTCCTAGAAAACTTCTTCGAGATGCTGAGTCTCGAGGAAGAGAGTAATTGGAAATTTCAAGCTTCTTTTCTGTAGGAGGAGAAAGTCAATCTGATGATATGTTGTGACTCAAATATATGGTGGAAGACACATGAGGAATTCAAGTTTTGGTAGAGAGATCATGGAAAGATTTTCATGAAGTAGTTTAAATATTTATTCTTCATGCTGCTGGCGAGACGAGGAGAACACGATGATATCATCCAGGTAAGTGAAACAGATGGAAATTTTTTTTTAAAATAGAATCCATAATGCGCTGAAAAATGGCTCCAAAGTTTTTCAGTCCAAAAAGCATAGAGAAGCATAAAAGTGATAACTGCTGTTTTCTCTATGTCTTCAGGTCGATATGCTCTTTGAATTTTGCGACTTTTACTTTGTCTTCTGGGAAACGACGTTGTTTGCAAAGACTGGTGGAGAATCTCCTGTTTCAATTTAATAAAAAGGCTCCTTAGGGTTATATATGATATTCGTTATGGTCTATAGGTGATGTTAAGGATGTAAATTATTGCAGTAGAGATGAGATTAAAGTGTCTTCAGTGTTGATATTGGCTTGTAAGGAAGTATCATTTTGAACTGAGGCTTGAGATGGTGCCTTGAGGAAAGTGCTTTTTTGTTTTGAAGTACTCTTTTACCACAGTCAACGACTAGGTTGAAATGTTAAAGAGAGTCCATTCCTTGTATTGATGAATCAATGTCTGCTACTACGAAAGTCCAGTGAAATTCTCGACGAAATTTTTTAATAATTATACATGTTGTTTCACCATGAAACTAGATTGACGAACCATTAGCTGCAGAACATGTGACATTGATTGAGAATTGAGACACGTTATTTACCATTGTTAAATTACATCAAATAACATAAGAATAAGCACATTTGGACTGAAAACAGCATACTAGTGATGAGAAAATACATACTGAGGTTCCGATATCTACCGGATATCAGGGACAAAAATATTGAGTTATTTTTAGCTGCAAACTGATTATGGCGCAACAATCAGCTCGCTTTTATAGTTTCCCGAAGGTATGGGTGAGGAAGATCTTGAAGGAGTCTTAGACTTTGGTCGAAGTTGTACTTTGGCTTTATCTGATTTGCACCAAGTTTAAATGTTTTGGCTTGTGCTCCAAAAAATATGCGTGATCGGCGAAAGCTTTGGCTTCTGGTTCTGAAGGTAAGAGCGAAATCCTATAGGTATTGCGGGGCTGAGGATGATTTTGCTGCTGAAGAAACTGCCATTATTGAAACTGATGGAACCAAAGCGGCTAAGTCATTTGCTAACTCCATGAGCTTAATTTAACGACAGCGAAGTCTGAGACTAGAGATGGTCGAATTGTGTTTGGCAAAGGTTTTAAAAACTGCATTCCAATGATGTCTTCACCTATTTTTTACTTATTGCCATGAGTTAACATTTCTCTTAGGTGAAGAAAAGGTTTTGCGCTGTAAGTTTGCTAAGCCATGAATTAGGGGTAACATCTCCATTTTGTTTTCTCGTATATGGAAATCACTGTTCTTTTTAGTCGAGGATATTACTGGGTGTCGAGATCTGTTGGTGAATGACAATCGACGACGTCGAGAGAGTTGAGAGAGAGCTTCAAAATACTTTGATCAATCCGAGGTGATGCCAAGATGGAATTGAGCTTCCAAAATTGTGAACCAAGTTGGGACAGGAGTGTTGGAGAGCACTGGTGTTTTTACTCGAAGAGAGAGAGAGAGAATGAGAGAGAGAGAGAGAGAGAGAGAGAGAGAGAGAGAGAGAGAGAGAGAGAGAGAGAGAGAGAGAGAGAGAGAGAGAGAGAAAGCGAGCTTCAAAATACTTTGATCTGTCCGAGGTGACTACCAAAATGAAATTGAGCTTCCAAAATTGTGAACCAAGTTGGGACAAAAGTGTTGGAGAGAACTGGTGTTTTTATATCTGAGCTAACTCCTGCTGTTTCTGTATCTGAAACCTTTCTGGTGGAAGATGCTGTTCAAAGCTGAGGTCACCAATTATCTAGTGGATGTCGTTTTAACATTCCGAGGTTGCCAATTGTCTAATGTCACCATTTATTTTGTAGATGTCGATGTAGCACTCCACAATGTAATTGATGACACTGGATTCGGATACTCCACAAAACCAATTATCTTGTGTAGTATCTGAATCCAGTGTCACCCCATTATATTGTGGTATGAATTATCTGGTGCGTTGTAGCTGAAGATTTGTCATAGATTCATTATCTATTAGGTTATGTAGATGTTGATGGAATTTGACTCTGTGCCTAACTTCATTGACAGCAGGAATCTCAAATCACAATTATTTCAGCTCTCAATTTTTTGTTGTTTGAAGCTCGCCAATTTCCGGGTAATTCAGGGTAATTCAGACAATCTTTTCACCGTTTAAACCAGCTTTTCCCTCTACATTATAAGGCAAGCTGTATGTTATGCTGCCAGTGTTTCAGCGAAGGAGCGAACCAGATCCTGAACAAATCGTCGTTCTTTATTTCTAGAAGGATTGCCTTTGAAGTAAAAAAAAAAATATCTAAGTAGAAATGTAACAGCGTTAGTTTGGTTATTATTAGAAAAATTATCTTTTATTATATACAAGAGATTGATGCAATTCATAGATATTGAATTTTTTCAAATATACTTTTCTTACTCAAATATCTTTAGGATAACTTAAATAAATATTATTATTATTATTGTTATTATTATTATTATTATTATTATTATTATTATTATTATTATTATTATTATTATTATTATTATTATTATTATTATTATTATTATTATTATTATTATTATTATTATTATTATTATTATTATTATTATTATTATTATTATTATTATTATTATTATTATTATTAAAAATATTAATTATAAACTTTAAATTATTTTTTTTTTCGAAGATTTAGAGCTTCCTCAAATTTCTTTTAAATTTTCGTTTAATGAATATTAATAAACATTATATAAAAATAAACATAAATAATTATAAATATAAGCAATAACAAACATAATATAACCGGTTATAATATAAACCGTGATTAAAAAAAAAAAAATATTATAACATAAAAAAATGCTTTATGTTTAAAATTGGCAAACCCTTATTTATTAACTTTCCTTTACACAAAATTTGAAAACGTTATTTTTTTTTTCTTGGGAGCACTTTAATTTAACATTATTTTTATTTATATATTTATTTATCTTTTGTTTGAAACGCTATGTAATATAAAAAAATAAAAATAAAATCACTTTGGAATATCTATATAAAAATACTCCTTTTCGTTTATTATTATTATTATTACTACTTTGACGTTTGAAACAAAAAAAATTTAAAAATTAGCAATGAAGCTTTCTTTCAAATGACATTTTAAATATTTCATTATGGGAAATAATACTAAGACGTGCTCGTGCGACAAACTTTCTACACAGTACACAGTCTCAACTTTTCATTGTCCGAATTTCTGACGCCACACTTAACCTATATTCTCAGTCTTATATATCCTCTACTAGTAAAGTCTGAAAAAATCTCTTTTCAATTAAAAAAATTTCTTTGAATCACAGTTTCAAACGATATGCATCAGTACATGTCAGCCCTTCAATCTCTCCTTGATTCCAAAAACAAAAAAAATCCAATTTATCGTAGAAATTGGTAGGCCTCTGGCATTTGCTGAAACATTAGATGCAAAAAATGAAACTTTTTAATTTTTCTGTTCTTTTAAATGGACCTGAAAATTTCTGTAGTTTTTAAAATGGAATTATAGGTCAAGTCAAATAAAGTCTGAAATATTTTATTATTATTATTATTATTATTATTATTATTATTATTATTATTATTATTATTATTATTATTATTATTATTATTATTATTATTATTATATTATTAATTATTATGTAATTAATTATTATTATTATTATTTTTATTTAAATTGTTATTATCATTATTTATTATTATTATTATTATTATTATTATTATTATTATTATTATTATTATTATTATTATTATTATTATTATTAATGAACTAAATGTTTATGCCAATAAAACGTACGTAACCTGAGCATTTCTGGACTTTGACATTGTGAATCACGACATATTATTAATCAAATTACATAAGTATATGCCTCAATAGGAACATCTTATGACTTAAAATTAATGAAGTCAAACGAAATTATTAGAACGCAACATATTTCAATTTAAAACTTTTAATCACCTCCAATTTATGTAACCACAGGGTTGCGATTGAGTTATTACCTCGAACTTTTCCTGTTCAGTTTTTACACTATAACGTGAACTTTTATTTACCGATGTTAAAGCAATAAGGTATGCAGAAGAAATTAATTTTCTTGCAGAGTCTAGGTCATTGGATTTGTTAACGACATTAATGGAAAAGAAAATATGTATCATCTAAGACTGGTGTAAGTTTAAAAGCTTGATTTTGAATAAATCAAACTTATTCTGTTCACGCCATTTTCTGCTACGCCCATTAATATCTGCATAGATAAGAAGAATAATGGAATTTGGTGACAAGTTTTTCTACCTTGGGGTTGTTATAGATAAAAAATTTGAAATACCATAATCAAATTAAACACGTATGCAATAAAATATTATTATTATTATTATTATTATTATTATTATTATTATTATTATTATTATTATTATTATTATTATTATTATTTTCAAATTTACTTTT
Source organism: Armadillidium nasatum (assembly GCA_009176605.1). NCBI lineage: Eukaryota > Metazoa > Arthropoda > Malacostraca > Isopoda > Armadillidiidae > Armadillidium > Armadillidium nasatum. Next base: position 93,977 of record SEYY01021150.1, read on the forward strand.
ACTATTAATATTATTAATATTTTTACAATCATTGCTATTATTATTTGTATAATAATCTATTTAAATCCCTTTTGTATGCAAATAATGTTAAACGTAATTATCCTTTTTATGAAGCACTTCAAATTTTAAATTTTATCAACTCCTTGGCCATGAATAAGCAACTCTTTTTTTTACCAATAGGTTATAATATTTCTTAATCTGTTTAGATTAATGGTAAGATCTATGAAAATATATTGATATATTTAATCAATTATTCTTATTTCTACATGAAAAAAAAAACTTCTATTTTTTCAGATCATACATTTGCATTTTACATTTGCAAATAATAATGACTCTTAAACTTACAATATTTTCAAGTTGCGTTTAATATTTGGAATATTTAATATTGAATTAAAATTTAACATTAGCATAATTTTTTATCAATTTAATAAATTAGTGTATATCACTGTGAAAAAGTTATGAAATGAAATGTATTTCTTTTTTATTAATTTTTCATAATGCAATCATCAACAACCATCCCAAAAATTACCCCAAACTACGTAGTACGAACAATAACAATATTGATAAAACCAACAATAAAACAGCAGCAAAAATAAAACAGAACATTTAATATTTCATGCGAACAGAAACTCCGTGACTCTTGGCCTTTAGAAACTTCATTTAATAAAATAGCTTAAAAAGAGGTTAAAAGCTCTATTTATCTACGTCTTTCCACCTTTACATTTTCTTTTATAGGTTTTCTTCCTCTTCAATCTCTTCCTTTTTCTCAATCATTCAATCTATTTAACTTTATTTTTGCTTTTTTTCACTCTTTCCTCATTTTCTTTTCCTACTTTATTTTCTCTTCCAATTTTTTATCTTCTCCTCTCTTCTCTTCCTTTCTGTATTATTCGCTCTTTCGTTTTATGTATCTCTTTTTATTTTTACAATTACAGACTATATTTGAAAATTTTTGTATTTCTTTTAAACTTTCACGAAGAGAATTATGATAAATTTATAAAAGTTGTTTTTTAAAAAATGGAGTTTTGTTTACATATTTAATTCGATAAAAAATGGAAAAGGATAGAAATAAATCTATAACAGAATTGCTTCAAAGTTGAGAAATTGATAGACATGATCTGATAGCAAAAAAGATAGATTAATAACTTAAAATAGTAGACAAATGCGTGATTGATTTGAATAAAAGAGCAATTCAATCAAAAGACATGTGTAAATGTGTGCATGTATGAGTAAATATGTGGTATGTTAAAAGTGACTTCAATTAATGAGCAAAGAGAAAACACAATGCAGTATATATATATATATATATATATATATATATATATATATATATATATATATATATATATATATATATATATATATATATATATATATATATATATATATTATATATATATATATTATATATATATATATATATATATATTATATATTGTGGTAAAAATGTAACAAGGAAAACTTACTTAAATGTGCTAAATCAAATTCTCAGAGTTAGGAACATTAGTGATATTTATGCTAATATTTGTGCTTGCAAAATTCTTGTATTAGTATCACAACAAATCAATATAGACCGCAATCAGACCAGTGAAAATTCATTGGATTCGAGATACAAAAGACCGAAGATACAACACATCAGAAACCGAGGTGGACTCTCAATAATGCTGAAAGCTGAGAGAAAAACAATCAATCGACAAGCGAGAAAACGCATGCAAAGTTCTGCAAGATTGTGAGTCGAAATAGCATCTCTCTGTCTTCAAATAAGCAGCAAGATTAAGTAGCTACTAACTGACAGCTACGAGTTTGAAAAATATCAGAAATTAGAGGTGGTTAGAGTGGTACTCTGAGAAAGAGCCCCTAGTTATGAATATGAATAAGTTCTATCTATAAAATACCTAAACATAGACAGGAAACAACGTTTGGATTATTTTACTAAAAAAAAAAGACTTAATTAAACCCCTAAATATGCTAATGTAAGTTTAAGGTATATTAATTTGAAAACGTTAGAAAAATGAGGTAAGAAAGCATCTGAATGAGTGGTGGTTTCTATGAGAAGTATTTCATTATTATTTGAGACACAGTACATATATGAAAATGAAATGCTCATGTAGATTAGATTAGCTTAGTAGTTAGTTATTCACAAGTTAAGACTGTAGGAATAGAAGACTGTTAGTTCAGGAGATGCTAGCATTATGTGATACATGACGAGCTATGCGAGCAATATTAGGTTATGTAATGTCAGGTTAGTTATAGTTATTGAAGGATAATGTTAGGTAATGTTAGGTTAAATATATTAAGTAGTAGGTTAACATTATTGGGCCATTTTGAATCGTATAATTCACTGTCATAAATAGTTGGAATGTGGGTATGTTCATATCCTTTCGACGAGTTGTATACACTTGCATAATGCCTCACTATTGTGATAATTTTAAATTTTCCGTAAAATTTCAATATATGCATTGTTATTCGACTATGTTAAAATAGTAAATGCTTAAAAATTCTAATGCTAACGAAAAAATATAATGTGTAATAGATGAAATCACGCATTCCTCCACCTTTGCTTCGTCCTCGTGGCACAAGGGGTGCCCTGGTCTCGCACCAATTTTGTGTGGATGTAGGAAACCCCAGGCTATCCCGTTGTGGTGCCTCTTTCTTTCCAGCTACTTCTGTTCTGTGGAACTCTCTACCATCATCTATTTTTCCCCTGTATTTAATCTTTCACTCTTCAAGGCTTCCGTCTGTGCCCACCTGAGGGATATGCGTTAGGTCTGTGTTTGAATAATAATAAATAACTATGTGCCATCAAGCTTACTGTAATTTATTTATTTTTTTTAATTAAATATACGATTTTTGTTTACAGTTTTTTCAAATTACAAGTAAAAATGTAAAAATACTATATGAATGATAATATATGCTCTTCTGTATTTAAGTATGGAACAGTTTTGAAAGGAATGTCCTGAATAATCTTTAAATGACCTAGTTCATAAAGTGTAGCGGTTATTTATGGTAAATGTTTTTGTTTTCTTAAATATTTTAAGCTTCTGAAAATCTAAAGTTTTTCTCATTCACATGTTTGTTCACATTCCTGTATATTTGTATGCACTCTTGAGCTTTAACATGGTGAAATTGCTATCTTAGTAAATGATTTTGCAATAATTAATTTTTATGCTTCTGTAAATCATAAATTTTATTTATTTCGGGTTGGGCTTCTGTGTGTGTTGATGATAAATGAGTTGAATTAATAGACTTCACGAGGCTAAAATGCTGGTGTTGTTTAAGTTTGTAAAGGTCAAACGTAATAGAAAGATTATTATTTTACTGTAATCATACATACATATAAGAAATATGTATACATGTAAGTATATTTGGGTAAGTTTTTTTCAATCTTTATGTGATTATTTAGGTGTTTATGTGTGCTATTAATATGATAATCTCCATATCAAGTATAAAACATATTCATTTGATAAGTCAAATGTACGGATATCACCTAATGGGTTAAGAAATAAACAAGTGAATATTTTAGA
>SEYY01021150.1:110000-117500 GCA_009176605.1 Armadillidium nasatum
TGCAAAGCCAAACTATAAATATTCTGAACAATCAGGGCAAACTTTCTTGGTCGTTTTATAACTAATCAGACTTAATCATGGAATTTATTCTCCCTAATCTAGCTTAAATCTTTTCAAAAATCATTCAGGAATATACCTCAATCGTTAGCTAAATACTGATAACTAGTTATTATTTAATATTTATCAAATTATGGAACTTTATTAAATAATAAATTAAATTACTAATATTTCAAATAAATATAATACTAAAAATAATACTACAGTAACGGTAACAAATAATTGTTAGTTACAATTAATTAGTAATTAATTAATTAGAGAGTTAAATAGTTATTAATTAATTAATAATTAATTAATTAATAACAATAAAAATAATAGTAGTAGCAATAATAATACTAATAATAATAGTAATAATAATAAGAGTAATAATAATAATAGTAATAGTAATAATAATAATAATAATAATAATAATAATAATAATAATAATAATAATAATAATAATAATAATAATAATAATAATAATAATAATAATAATAATAATTCATTCTAAAATAAATGTATATATGAAAATAGCTTGACAAATATAAAAATTATTACTGTAAAATACTGTGCTGAATTACATTCGCGTTTCTAGCTTCATCATACCAATAAAGTTATTATAACTATAATATATTTATAAGATTATTTTTTTTATAATATCTTTAAGATTTTAGTGCAAATCCTTGAATAAAAATATGAATGAAAAAAGAAGTTATTAGGAAAATTATTTAAAAACTAAGCGGTAACTAATATATTCTGCGTGATGACTTTTTGACTCTATTGATTAAAGGAAAAAACAAAAGTTTTAAACAAATTTTCTGCAAATGTTAATGATTATTTGATTCCTAAATAAAGCGACAAACACCGTGTGATTACTTATTTAACATAACTGTCATAGGAAATTCATAAAATCACAAATAAGATCAAGCAATATTTTGACATGTGTTTAAGATATTATCAAGCCGTATAAACAAAGTATTATTTTCAAGGGTTAACACAAGTAATTACTCTTACTTTTGTTATAATTTATTTAATGAAAAATCTTACATAATTTCATTTTTCATTTCTGATTTCCTTTCTGGTCGTTCTATAGCAGCTGTTGTAGACGGCCACCGTTCATCCTATAAATCTATTAATAGTGGTGTTCCTCAAGGATCTCTTCTATCCCCAACACATTTTCTGCTTTTCATTAATGACCTTCTCTCTATTACTTCATCTCCTATCCACTCCTATGCTGATGACTCCACCCTCCATTACTCTTTTCATTTTGAAAGGCTCCCCTAGCAGCAACAGTTAATAGAGGCAAGGAATGTGGCCTTGGAGCAACTAACCTCTGATCTATCTCTCATTTCAAATTGGGGCAAAAAAAACATGGTCGTTTTCAATGCCTCAAAAACTCAATTCCTTCATCTCTCCACTCGACACAATCTTCCACAAAACTATGATATCTTCTTCGAAAACACACAACTCAAACTTTCATCTCTCCTTAATATTCTTGGTGTTTCTTTTTCTCGTGATCTTTCTTGGAAAGCTCACATTATTTCTTATTCTAAACAAGTTTCTAAGAGGTTGGGTGTTCTGAGGCGCCTTCAGTATTTCTTCACACCACCCCAGCTGCTTGCTCTGTATAGGGGTGTTGTTCGCCCCTGTATGGAGTATGCGTCACACATCTGGGGTGGTTCCACTCATACAGCTCTCCTGGAAAAGGTGGAGTCTAGAGCTTTTCGTATTATCAGATCTCCTGCTCTCACTAATTCTCTCCAATCTCTTTCTGCCCATCGAATTGTTGCGTCACTCTCTCTATTATTATTATTATTTTTTTTTTTTTAAATCTATTTATTTTTTTTAAAAGTTCACATCTCACGGGCATTGCCCTATTCGAGGAGAGGAACTTTTCTAGGTAGTATATACCTAGGATTCCCAAGAAGAATCGAACCGGCACCCTCAAGCCCGTGAGTCAATCACCCTACCGTTCGAGCCACGGTAGACGCTATTACAATGGACACTGCTCTTCTGAACTCTCTCGTCTCATACCTCCTCCATTAAGAAGGGCTCGTGCAACTCGTCTTTCTACACAGTCTCATCCTTTCTCAGTCCAATTCTCCGACCCCAGACTTAACCGCTATGCTCAATCTTTCATATACTCTACTGGTAAAGTCTGGAACACACTTCCTTCTTCTATTTTTCCAATTTCCTATGACTTATGCACCTTCAAACGCCGTGTATCAGGTCATGTCGGCGTTTAATTTGACCATGTTCCAGACTTTAATCCTAAATCTGGTGGAATATTAGTAGGCCTCTGGCCTTTGCCCACCAGAGTTGAAATATGTATATATATATATATATATATATATATATATATATATATATATATATATATATATATATATATATATATATATATATATATATATATATATATATATATATATATATATATATATATATATATATATATATATATATATATATATATATATATATATATATATATATATATATATATATATATATATATATATATATATATATATATATATATATATATATACAATCAAATATAAATAATTAATATTCTTTCCTGAAAATCTGTATGAGGTTTTATAGTACAATTCCAAGTAATAAATCAATACGACTTTTAATTATTCTTCAATTATGTTGCTGTCAAGAAACTTTTTCTTTTTCTGAACAATTACTTTTTTATCTAAATTAAAACTATTTTTATCTTGTTTTTTGCTTTATTTTATTCTATTCTTGTCTTTTCTTCATTGGCAATCCATAAGATGTCTTACATCAATGTAATAACTTAGATGCAAATTTAAAAATATATATATATATATATATATATATTATATATAAAAAGTATAAATAATATTTTTTCCAATTTTAATTCCTTCAAAAATATTACATTTAACAATTTTACGGTATTAAATATGTAAACATACGTCAAAATGAATTACAAATCAAATTTTTAAACAATTTCTCAGATTTAATGTATATTATTTATGTAAGAAAGAAAACACAAATTTTGATGAATAGCACCTTGGAATGTCAGTTCGGTTTAATTTATATTAATAATAATAATAATAATAATAATAATAATAATAATAATAATAAAAATAATAATAATAATAATAATAATAATAATAATAATAATAATAATAATAATAATAATAATAATAATAATAATAATAATAATAATAAATAATAGTAATAATTACAGTAATAATAAAAATAAGTAATAATAATAATAATAATAATAATAATAATAATATTAATAATAATAATAATAATAATAATAATAATAATAATAATAATAATAATAATAATAATAATAATAATAATAATAATAACAGGAATTCAATATCAGCTTTTGATTTAATAAAAGTCTTACCTTTGATTTTCAAATTACTTAAAATCAATTTTTGAAGATTGTTTTCTTAATTAAAATTGTTTTTGAGAATAATCTACAACAGGAGTAGAAAGTATGTTTATAATGATAGTCTCACTGTTTATCGACATATATCTCTTACACGACAAATAATTTTTGTCGGTTAGGACATATCAATATCGTTTCAAACCCAGGAAGATCTTTGACCATTTTCACATAACACATGGCAAATCAACTATAACTGATATCTCCAAAAATTATACATTATACCCATCTTGTGAAGTTCAAAAATTGAAAATAGTGGAAGTACTCTACATTAAGAACCGTAGACCTGATATTAATATATTAATATATTATTATTATTAATATATTATTATTATTATTATTATTATTATTATTATTATTATTTATTATTATTATTTATTATTATTATTATTATTATTATTATTATTATTATTATTATTATTATTATTATTATTATTACTATTATTAATATTAATAAAATTAATAACAATGATAATAAGAAGAAGAAGAAGAAGAGGAAAATAAGGTATTCCTACTTTCAAATTAATTATTTTTTAAAATTTATTTTGCACAATGTTAAAGTCATCAATCCACTGTCTTTATCATTATTCTTGTTGTTGTTGCTTGCTTAAACTCGTTTCTCAGGATGCATCATCGAAAACTTCGGAAAATCTCAATCCCTTTCGGAAAACTATTCCAAACTTTGAAAGCGAAGTTTTATTGAATTTTTGAGATGACCTTCATGTTTTTTTCCTCTAATTATTCATCCTTTCATAATTTCACCTTGTGATTTAATTTTCCATCCTTCTTCCCTTCATTATAAATTAATATATATATATATATATATATATATATATATATATATATATATATATATATATATATATATATATATATATATATATATATATATATATATATATATATATATATATATATATATATATATATATATATATATATATCAGTACTTTTTAATGTACACTACATACAATTTTCTAAATAAAAGTAATAAAAAGCGTTAAAAAAGATTAATTTAAAGAAAAAATCCTTAATCAAAAAACTTAAAAAACCTTATTTCAAAAATTAGTTTTTTAATGATTTTAAATTTTGGAGTTTTCTAATTTTTTTAAAAAATAATTCTATATAAAGCGTACACACACAAGCACACACGCATATATATAATATATATATATATATATATATATATATATATATATATATATATATATATATATATATATATATATATATATATATATATATATATATATATATATATATATATTCATAGACACTATTATCGTGGATTAATATGTATAATACATATAACTGCTCGGGGATTCGAACCTGGCTAACCCTACGCCCAAGTTGTGGTCGGGGAGACATTCGCGAGCTTTTCAGTAGACGATATGTCAGTAGAAGTTCCGAATAGTTTCCATTTGAACCATCGGTGGTATAGCGGTTAGCAAACGGACCTCCATCTTTTGGGCCCAGGTTCGAATCCCCGAGCAGTATATATATATATATATATATATATATATATATATATATATATATATATATATATATATATATATATATATATATATATATATATATATATATATATATATATATATATATATATATAATGGAACATGATAGATCTTTCCCAACCGGTGGAATTTGGTAGGCCTCTGGCCTTTGCCCACTGGAGGAAATATATAATATATATATTATATATATATATATATATATATATATATATATATATATATATATATATATATATATATATTGTATATATATTGTAGTAACATAATAATATCTTTGATCACGGAGCCAGTTGCTGGGGGTGGAGCCCCTGGGAGTGATGGGGCCTCGGGTATTCCCAAAACCACCTCTCTACCATTACGCCCCTACCCTCTATCTTCCCTCCTATTTCCTCCCTCTCCTCTCCAAAGAAAATTTTAAGTAATTTAAAAAAAATTAAAATTTTTATAAAAATAATTAAAAATATATGTAATAAAACAAATAAAAATAATTTTAAGATATTAAAATTCAAGAAAATAAATAAATATTTCTTAAAATATTTGAAAATTAAAAAAATTAAAAAAATTAATAAAAATTTATTAAAAATAATTAACTATTTAATATAAATAAAAATAAAAAAGTATTATAAATAAATAAAAATAAATAAAATACATTGGAAAAATTAAAGAACAAAATGTAAGGATAGCAGAAATATATAAATCTACCCCCTTACAGCCCATCCTCTACCACTCCCATCTCTATGGTCATTTCTATGCAGAGGCATCCAGCTTGATACACTTTCTGTTTTAAGTGATGTATTGTTCGCTTTTGTAGTTAGCCCGCTAATAGTGAGGATCCTATCCCTTGTTTGAATAAATAATAAAAGTCTACTGCATGTTTTTACCCCAAGGGATGAGATGCCAAATTACGCTTTGTGGTACATCCTCATCATTGATATATAAAAAAAGGCTGGCCATACCGCTTCTGCAAAGCACACCATGCCGATTAAAACAGACCAGTTCATTGAGGAATATTTCCATCCATGCCTGTTAAAATAGTAATAAATTTCATCACGGAGCCCTTCTTGGAACTCATTATTATTATTATTATTATTATTATTATTATTATTATTATTATTATTATTATTATTATTATTATTATTATTATTATTATTATTATTACTTTTCAATTTTCTATATTAACTTATTCAATTTTCTTAAAGTTCTTATATAACGCTACAAGTAAAGACTACAGTAGAGGTTTTTGGCTGTTAGTGTTAAGTTTAAGCCTAAAATAAGGTAATACCTGTTCGTTAGGCCTCAGATATAAACAGATATCCATCAGGGTCATGTTTAGGAGTAAAAATCCATTTAACACCTTCGCATTAGGACTAAGATATGAACAGGAGGGTGCTAGGGCTAATATAGAAGTAAGAGACAGTTAGGCTTATAATAGAATTTCACTTTGCATTATTTCTTGTAATTTCTTACTTATTGTTTTTCTGCTCCTTTATATTATTATTATTATTATTATTATTATTATTATTATTATTATTATTATATTATTATTATTATTATTATTATTATTATTGCTGCTGTTGATTGTTATTATTATTATTATTATTATTTTTATTATTATTATCATCATTATTATTATTAGCTTTATTTTAGTAGTGACGGAGTAGTAGTAGAGGAAATAGATACGTTCACTGATATCTCTAACAGCTTCTTATCCACTCAAACTCAATACAAATACACAAAAAATTATAAGAACACAGTCTTATCTCTCTCTTCTTCACTCTTTTAGTTTTACCATCCTTTATCATACTCAACCAATTATTATTATTATTATTATTATTATTATTATTATTATTATTATTATTATTATTATTATTATTATTATTATTATTATTATTATTATTATTATTATTATTATTATTATTATTATTATTATTATTATTATTATTATTATTATTTTATTATTATTATTATTATTATTATTATTATTATTATTATTTTTATTATTATTATTTATTGTATTAAAATTGTTATTGTTATTATTATTATTATTATTATTATTATTATTATTATCAGTATTTTAGCAAATTATATAATTAAAGTTTCTCTTATAGTTACTAGCATAAAATGCACAATCATTAATATTACTAAAGTTTTGTCACTTTAGTAGTAATTTATTAGAAATTATTGTATTTTTAAATGAAGTAGAATATATCATTTGTAGTAAGCACTAGGGCACAGATGAAACCTAAGTGTTCTCAATTGATGGCTAGAATTCATACGATGGCTAGTATTCATGGAAAAGTTTATAAGTCAATCCACTGGCGATGCTCGAAATGGAGGAGAACGCTTCTTCAAAGCTGAGGAACAAGTATGCGCTTCCTGACGGGTATATTGAGATCTCCACCACAGGATACTCGCCTATTACTGAGAACTCGTTTGTGAATATTAAAAATATAGAAGCGGATGATGACATGAAGCAAATGAATGAACAGTTATGGCGTGAAATGGAATAAT
>SEYY01021151.1:7500-25000 GCA_009176605.1 Armadillidium nasatum
GTTTCGAGATCGATTACACAGAAAATATATATGAATGGAAGATACAAAATTAAATATATTAAATAATTCCTTATCACATACTGTGTCGGATAAGATATTGGAGATTGATAGTGGAATATCGTTTACTGAAAAATGACAACTAGATAGTTAACTACACTCACACCCTAGCTAGTTACCTGGAATTCTGTCCTACACCTATCCTCTCTATAGGGATATTACAAGAGAGTATATGAGTATCTATAGAGAGAGTGAGAAGTTAAGCCATTACTTAGATATAGTCTTCGTATGTTAAAGTCTCTAACGACCAAATTTAAAGAAGCTTCATATTAATTATCTAAACCTATCAGATACTATGTAGTTATTACATCAATACCTGTGCCATTACACTACACTGCTCAATATTACCTTTCTCTGGTCCTGTTGTGATATATATAGGGTATCTGTGTAGTTACGCACCAAGATACAGTTTACACCATATACAAGATTAACTCTTAGTAATATATTTTAGGTATATATGTTTCACTCACTAATAGTTCTGTATCCTATCTCTACATTATTATTTTATTCTAATTTTCCATTCATTAATGATACTTACTCTCATTTATCGTCTCCTATAATACAACTTACTTATTAAGGCGAATGATTTATATAACTAGTACATTCAAATTAACTCACATTTCTAAATTGATGATGAGTCCCGTACACAAAAAATATTAAAGAAATTACACTTAGCATAGTTATATGATAGAATATTACGAGGAATAGGATACTATAAGAGGAGGCACTGAACATACATTCTACATAATTAAAATTCGTATTAGATAACAATTGGACGAGAATACATGCACCATATAAAATCAATCATTATTCCTCTCTTCTACGGATAGTTATAATATTACTACAATTCTTCACTTATCACTAGTATTTTATAATTTTACTGGATATCATCTCACTCATTATCTTATTCATTCTATTTAGTTACCTATCAATATTTATATTCTACTTGAGGTTAGTTTTGGTTACTCTAGTTGAATTCGTTTACTTGGAGTAAGACACATTACTTTCTTTATATCATGCTTTCTTAGATGTGGAGTGAGGGTGATTTACTGTAGTGTAGCATTACAAATATATTCTATATTATTATCACGATATATTAATATATTAATATCTCAACTATGATCATTATTATATTCTAATTTATAGTCATATGCTCATTAATAGTGCTAGTTACAGCTTCATTATGTATGATGAGTAATGCACCTACAACCAATACGGGAATATAGTTTCTCATGACATCTAACTTATAAGCTTACCTTGAGAATAACGGTAGAGTCTAAGGCTATTTTCGTCGTTTATAAATTTATTCTTTATTAGTCTCTTATCAACTAACGTATACTGCATAAAAACTCATACCTTCTATAATACAATTAGTGAATATATTTAGTTCGGTATCATCTCATCTATATATTAATTCAGTAGGTACTATTTGATTTAATTAGTTAATTCTACTCGACCCCTGGCTCCTCCCTTTGAGAGGCTCGAGTGCGCGGATAGTACAAATAATTCTCACTCATTTGACCATTCACCTTGATGAAATATTCTGGAGAGTCACTTTCGCCCACTCCACATATTTATCTGCGGTCAACACTGAAGCTTTTACAATATCTTGAGCATGACTTTCTATTCTAAACAAGGTACATGATTGTCCTGGACACTATCCACTCACACCACATAATTCTCATAATGGGATGATAATAATGCAGACGACACGTATGCTATATGCATTATGTCAAGTAGCTCTTTTAAGGATATCGACGTAGATATTCCGCGGTCCATAATCCGAGCGCACTGGCTTAATAGGATATGCACATGCATTGACTACTGAGCTATGTTTTTACCTCATATCTGGTCGAAGCCTAACTGAAGCTGCGGCACCTGAGCTGTATGCTAGCCAACAGGGAGGAGAACTCAAATTATATTATATATATATAAACTCAAAAATGTAATATTATAAAATTTATAACATTATCTTTCGATTCTTTAAATAATTTTTTATCCTATAAGACATATGTAAATCATTAAAAATCCCAGCCCAATAAATACTATGATGATTAATGATATATATATATAATAATATAAAATTTATATTAAATAAATAATATATAATAATTAGTAATATTATTAAAATAATAATTATAAAATAAAAAATTATACATAAATAATAATATATTATATTATTAAAAAATAAGTAGTATAATAATAATTAGATGGAATACCAAGAAATATGAGTCAGGAAAGCATAATTCTTGGCAATAATACATCTAATAATCTGATAACACTATACAAGTCTTAATTTACTAGCTAAATATTGAGATTGAACAGAGATAAGTACATATACATTAATAATGCTCTCCGGGACTATCACTGACAATTATATCATTTGACGAAGAATATATATCATTAATAGGACCAAAACACTTATAGCCATCATAATAATTAAAACTACTAAATCTAATTTATTACATCAGACACTACGAGATATAAGACCTCGAGTGGACTAGCAGTTAATCGGCATAATAGAGTGAAGAGTGAACCCAACGATATTGACATCTAGAATATTGAGTAATTTTCCTGTTTAATATACCATTATCACTATGAGGGATGGAGTTCACGGCAGCCCACGTGAGCCTATCCCTAAGCTATTGCAGGATATATACATGGTTTAGTAATATAACCCATCTATGGTGTACGTAGGAGCGTGAGGTACATTATATGACGAGAGGTAAGTGATTTGAGCAATTGACATATCATATACGTTTGTTGGCTATTATATAGAGGAGTGCATGAATCTTATTATAAAGTCCACACTGCATAAAGAAGTCTGGAATCACTTTTTACTTATTCATACTATTAATATATCATATATACATACAAAATTGATCTATATCTGTCTAATATATATACAATTTATATAATATATAATTTAAATCATACTAAAATATTTACTAATAATAATATTTAACAATAAATATCTAGTCTTATTCATTTAAATATTTATATTATGAACTTTATAAGATAATTACATCAATGCCTCGGGCTTAACTTATTCAGTTTTATAATATCCATTTATTAATGTTACATTATTAAGGGAAATATACCACTATAGTATAATTATTCGAATTTATTATATATATATATTACATTTTTTTTTTTTTTTTTTTTATTTATTTTAAATATTATTAATGCTAATGATAATTTTATTATACTATTATAATATACTATTATTATATATATACTTATTATATATATTATTATTTATTTTTTTTTTTTTTTTTTTTTTTTTTTTTTTTTTTTTTTTTTTTTTTTTTATATTATATATATATATATATATATATATATATTAATATATTATATAATATTTACTACTGAGTTATTCACACATAGACTCTATATTTTATATTATTATCTCACCCTTTTACTTACGTAACATAGTATTTATCTAGCAGTTTATTACAACCAGTTTTAATGCCCGTCATAATCACAAATATATAAAGAGGATTGATAATCTTTCGGTAGATTACCAACATCTTGACCTAGCTTGAGTCTACATACAAATTCAGTACTTTTCACCTCTCATCTCGTACTTATATCATCTATATATTACTATCTATCATAATAATATCATAATTATAATATAATAAATATTAATCAAATCTCATTCATAATCATTCACTATCTCTCATCTCTACTCTCTTCATCTCTCTCTATCACTTTTATCTCTATTATCTATATCATTCAGTTGTATCACACAGGTTTTACATTTGTGTGTATATAATAATATATCAATTAATATATATATATATAATTAATTTTTAATTATATAATATAATAATTAATATAATAATATTATATATATATATTATTAATAATAATATTATTATAATATAATTATATAATATATATATAAATATATATATATAAATAATAATATATATATATAATAAATAATCAATATAATAATATATATATATATCTTATATAATATCAATAACTATAATGAAAAGTCACAGTAGGTATAACATCATACAGGTATTGAGGAAAAATACTTAAATTTTGAGATTAAATTAGTCTAGTAACTATAATATTACAGACTATACATGATAGTAACATCTCTTTTGATACTAGAGTCCTATAATTTCTGGAGGGGTCATGTAGGTGCTAGAGCTGATAACATATAGAAGAATGAAGACTGTTATGTCTAGGTAAGACAGGCAGCACGCCCTCTCTCACAAAGTAGAGTAATAGCGGCGAATGAGTAGGAATTGTATGTCATTGTCACTTTTGACACTGCATTAGATAAAGAAGGTGACGCAAAGCTCAGGAATGACATGACGTATTCGGTCAATATAAGAGATGATAGAGTAGTTGGAGAGCCTAAGACTATTACTTGTATTAACTTATGAGTTTATAATAAAAATTAATATAATATTTATATACATACTTATATTTAACATTACTAAACTAATTATTCAAAAGAACCAATTTTTTTATATCTTTACCTATCTATATTATATCGCTTTGTATGTGTGGTGTGTGTGTGTGTAGTCTCTTAACCCTTTCTTCTCAAGTTGTCAAGATCATTTTCCTCTGAGCACTGACTTATAATGCTGGGTCTTTAATTTCGCAATAAGGTAAGGTTTTCAATCTGTCAGTGGAAGTAGCATCTTTTTCTACATGACCACTGAGCTTTTTTTTTCCTATTACTCTGATTCTTCTATATGACTCGTGTATGTCGACATACCGACACTGCTCTCTCTCTCTCTCTCTCTCTCTCTCTCTCTCTCTCTCTCTCTCTCTCTCTCTCACTCTATATAAAAATAAATCTTTTATATATCTTCTATGGTGGGCACAGACCAGAAGCTTACTAATTTCCACCAGAGTTGTGATAATTCAGGAAACTGGTGATTAAACGCCGACATGTCCAGATACACGGCGCTTGAAAGTGTGCAAGAGATAGGAAGTCGGGAAAATAGACAAAGTGAGTATGTTCCAGACTTTACTAGTAAGGTACATGTACAATTAATCATAGCGGTTAAGTCTGGAGTCAGGAAATTTTACAGAAAGGATGAGACTGAAGAAAGGCATGTCTCCTGAGACCTTCTCAATGGAGAATGTATGCTACAGAAGAGTTCACAAGAGCTGTGTCCCTTGTAACAATGATAATATAGAGAGAGTGACGCAACAATTAGGCTGGGGGAAACAGACTGGAGAGAATTAGTGACAACAGAAGAGTTGGTAAGACGACGAGAAGCTCTATATTCCACCTTTTTTAAAGAGAGTAATATAAATGGAGCCATCCAAAATGTGAGAGATACACTCCATACAGGGGAGAGCAACAGCTCGGGGTGGATTAAAAAAACTAGTAGTATGAAGGCGCCTCAGAAGATCCAACCTCTTAGAAGCTTGTTTAGGAAGAGAAGTAATGTGATCTTTCCAAGAAAGATCACGAGAGAAAGACACACCGAGAATATTAAGGATAGTCGAAGGTTTGAGTTGCGTGTTTTCGAAGAAGATATATATATATATATATATATATATATATATATATATATATATATATATATATATATATATATATATATATATATATATATATATATATATATATATATATATATATATATATATATATATGTGTGTGTGTGTGTGTGTGTGTGTGTGTGTGTGTGTGTGTGTGTGTGTGTGAGCTTGTAGATTCATATAAACTTATAGGTTCAATAAGGGAGGCCACACCTTAACACTAGTCTGGGAACCTGATATGCATAATATAAGAATTTTATTTTCATATTGAGTTAGATTTACAAGATTTGCTTTATTTATGGTTTAAAATTTTTATGTAATAAAAGTATTTAAAGTGCTACAATAGAAAATTTTATTTTATTTTTATTTTATTTATTTATTTATTTATTTTTTTTTTTTTTTATTTTTAAATTTTTAAAAACTTAATTAATAAAAAAAATTATTAATTAAATTAAATTAATATATAATATATATTATATATATATATATATATATATATATTATATATATATATATATATATATATATATATATATATATATATATATATATATATATATATATATATATATATATATATATATATATATATATATATATATATATATATATATATATATATATATATATATATATATATATATATATATATATATATATATATATATATTATATATTATATATATATATATATATATATATATATATATATATATATATATTAGTAGTTAAAATAATTACATAGCAAATAATAATAACAAAGTTCAATTTTTATCTGAACCTATATTTTTTACTTTTCTTTTCCCCAAGATTTTATATATATATATATATATATCTATATATATTTTTTTTTTTCTTTTTTTTCACGCCGAAAACACACACTTCCCAGCACGGATTAGCCTTAAATAAAGACAATAGCAATCTTCATCTTTTTATCTGTTTTTCGTTCGCCTTTTCTCAATATAAAAAAGATTCTTTTCGATATGGGCGGGAACCCCGAAATTTGGCGCTAAATTTTAGCGCCAAAAATCTCCTGCCAAAATCTCCCGCCAAAATTACAGTTCTTAGAGTGCACCTTTAATTCATGATGACAGACTCTCTCTCGTCGTATATTATCTTTGCAATTTTGGTATAATTTTTTTTTTTTTTTTTTTTTTTTCAAAGAGATTTTGATCAAATTTACATTTTTACCTTTATTGGTATTTAGAATGCCGTATATTATAATTTCGATAAGGCATTGTTAGTTAGTTTATGCCGTGATGAATGGCTATTATTAGGCATCTAAGATATTATTTTCATAGGATATTAATCTAAATAGCGGGAAAAAGCATCAGTTAAATGATGATATCATAACCCAATCGATAGAATCGACGAATCGTGTCCATCCCTTTCAAAGCGTATAACAAAGATCACGACATCGTAAATATAGAGGTGATAACTTAAACACTTTTGAGAGTAAATCAACATTGCTTTTTATTTACAAAAAAAATAAAAAAAATTTAAAAATTTTTTTTTAAAAAAAATAAAAAATAAATAAAATAAAAAATATTTTTCTTTTGGAAAAGGCAGAAAGAAAAATATAAATGTATAATATAAAAGCTTATAAAAGTTATAAGAGCTGAATGGTTTTGTCATGAACCTTGTTTCATTTGTGAGTTTAACCCATTACACATATAGTATATATATATATATATATATATATATATATATATATATATATATATATATATATATATATATATATATATATATATATATATATATATATATATATATATATATATATATATATATATATATATATATATATATATATATATATATATATATATATATATATATATATATATATATATATATATATATATATATATATATATATATATATATATATATATATATATATATATATATATATATATATATATATATATATATATATAATATATAATTGTAAATAACAACTTATAATTACTAAAATTTCTAAATACTTTTTGATTTTCATTTTGATTTTTTTTTTTTTTTTTTTTTTTTTTTTTTTTTTTTTTTTTTTTTTTTTTACATATCACAACTACTCACGAGCAGAACCCTTTTCCAAAGAGACATAAATAATCATAGTAATCTTTTTTTTCGGTTTTCTCAGTCAAAATGTTAAAGTAAAATTCTTACTCAGTAATCTTGAATTAAAAAAAAAAATCTCAAAAAAAACTAATAGTAAAATAAATAATAAAAATAATCTTCATCCTTCAAGAAGGACTCACGTCCTGTCATTGGGATCTTTCGAAGAAGATCCTTGGGTTTCACGCGCCCAAGGCGGAAACTGCTGACAGGGTCAGGCCCGTTGTGGATGCTGGAGATTATTTCCCATCAGTGACAAGAACACTCCTCTAATGTACTTGTTTAAATGTCTGAGTCATTCGTTGCTATGCGTAATGAGAAACCGTTCCTACTTCCCACCCCGACCAGGTCTCGAACCCTTGCACTCTCGTTTGCTAGGCGAGTTCTGCCGCTGAGTTAACTAATAGTGACTATAATTACAGTTCAATATTCCTAAACTGATTTACATGCATAAGTATTTTTGGCCAGGGATTCATAAATTAAAATCCAAAATTTGAATATCCGCAATTTTTTTTAATTTTTTAATTTTTTTTTTTTTTAGTTCTCAAATTTTTTTTCCTATGTTTGTATTCTCTAACGGTCTAATCTTCATTCTCTTTGAAGGGTTTGAGAAGGACTTAGGTACATAATAATATGTCTACAGAGTAAGGCTTCTTAATGAGGTATGACTAAGGTGACCATCCGTCCCGAATTTGTCGGGACAGTCCCGATTTTTTTAGAGACGGACATTTGTCCCGATTTTTATATTTGGCAAAAATTATTTATTCAACCAGTCAGCCAGACAGCAGAAGGCAGTGACACACCGCCATACAGCCAGAGGGCGCGGCGCATGGGAGCAGAAGGCAAAAATGTATTTTTTTTATTTTATTTATTTATTTTTTTTGTAGAATGTCCTTATTAACTAATAAACCATATGATTTGTTTTCAAAAACAACATTCGTATTTCTTCTTTATATTAAAAATCCTCCTCCTTTATACATCCCTTAGAACCCTTACGGGCAGTGTATTTGGAGGGAGGGGAGTAATGTTGGGCAGTGTATTTGGAGGGAGGGGGGCAATGTTCGGAAGCGTCCCCATTTTTGGTTCCAAAAATATGGTCACCTTAGGTATGACCAATGATTTATCTTTCTGATAAAGTTAACATCAATAATAATATAAAATTATCTTAATATTTTGATTAAACAGTTGATGGACGATACAAGTAGGGTAATAATAATTCAATTTTCATATGACAGCTGAAAAAAGCAATTTTTTTACCAAGCAGAACAGATTAGGCTAAAATCTCTTTCTATTCATATATCTATTTATATTTTTCTACAGCTATACCTACGGCAGCAAGACTTGAGCGATTAGAAAAAGGAGAAGGAGAAAGATCGAAACCTTCGAAATGTGATGCTGGAGAAGGGTGTTGCATGGGTGTTCCTTGAATTGCAAGGGGTCTTGGATAGCCTCATGGTGAAAAGCTCTCTTAATACCAAATCACCAAGCTAAATTTATTGTTTCAGTCAAATCATGCCCAATGAGTTGCTGAAGTAGTCACTTATGGTGGAAACAATGGAGATGGTAAGTGGAAACAAGTGAAAGGGTAAATGGAAAGGGTAAGTGGAAAAGGGTAAGTGGAAAGGGTAAGTGAAAGGGATGACTACAGGACCGTTAGCTTATCAAGATCAAATTCGATCCTGGTCGAACCATAGATGAGTTTATAGAAACGGTGAACAAAAATAGAACTACTTTCAGAAAATTTATCCACAGAATGTCGGAATATAAATGTCGATTGAACTGAAATTGATGATAATGAATTAATGATATATATAATATATATATATATATATATATATATATATATATATATATATATATATATATATATATATATATATATATATATATATATATATATATTATATATATATATATTTGCAAATATGTATGTATCTATTCACGTTGTTGTGTATGTATGTATGTATGTATGTATGTATGTATGTATGTATGTATGTATGTATGTATGTATGTATGGTGCAGGAAAAAATTAACTCTCGGTTATGTCAATCTGTACATAATGTAGTAAAAATATTTAGTTCGTCTATTGTTGCCTTCTTTATTACTATTAAAGTAAATATATTTAAAACTTTATAACAGAATAATAGCCCCCAAAAGTTTCTTTTTATATACAAATGTAAATAAATGATAAATAATTAAACGTTTTTTTATATACATTGTCGTTGCTACAAAATTTGCATGTCGCCTAAAATACGGCCACTAACCTCTCGAGATATAAACAGTTATATAAAAGTTCCAAATAGATTAGCAGTAATATTTGGTGCTGCAAAATTAAGAAAGAAGTCATTATAGATAGAAATTATTAATATAAAGCAATTAAAATAATTTACTTTTGTTTAAAGATAAAAGAATTGTGTTTCATACAAAGGAGAAGAAGACTTCTATACAGTCTAAGGATCTGTGCGAAAGGAAAAAAATTAGCTTTACAGACTGAACAAAATCACTTAACTTCCCTGAAGTCATCCTTATAAAATATATATATTGAAGTTTCAAAGGATGGGGGAGGTAGGGGGGGGGGGAGTTGAATAACCAAGGATGTTTTTAATTTGTATTGGAGAGAAACAACAGAAGCATTTTAAAAAATAGATAATGAAGAAGGAATGGAATGTAAATTTTAAACAGTTGAACCTCTTCAGGCTCAGATGACCCTGTTAGGAAACCCTATCTTAGTCACTAAAAATAAAATCTATACTTTGACCTCTTGGTGTAAATTCGAACTTTAGATACAGAGATAGAAAGAGAGCAAAAAGAGAAAGGCATCAGAGGGTGAGTTCATCTGCACAGGAATTGATAAAGTTAGGAGAGTACCTCAATGGTTCCTAATTTATAGAATGAACATCGTCTCGTGGAAGTCTTATAAAGTTCACTACAAACACAGAGGAAAGAATAATTTTCAAAGTCAAAATCTATAAATCTGGACCACAATAAAATAAAAGAAAAACGATAAATACCAAATTCGTTCAAAAGCATTCGTTAAATCAATCACCACCACAAAATAAAAACTTCCCATTATATATTTAAGTTTGAATATTTGAGGGGATGTCAAGATGACTCGTGTATCGAATATAATACTAAAGAATGAATAAATTTCGATGCTATGAAGAAGAGGTGATTTGAGGATAGATTCAAATATTTTAAAGATCAAAAGAGCTATACTTATCCGGAATCAGATTCAAATAAGAGCATTCAACACTGAAAAAATGCATTAATATTAGTGTAGGCCGTAGGATACCACATCTGAGAGTCAACTCTTTCAAAAGTGACATTAATTAGAGGACCTTATCATAAATAATCTCAAATAGAGATATGGGATATCAGAAAGAAAAATAAGAAAGAAAATAATAATCATCCATAGTTAAACACTGGAACTGTCATGTAAAAAAAAAAAAAAATAAAAAAAAAAAATAGAAGAAATTAATCTCTTCCAAGAGAATATTAATTATTAATTAACTAGATTCATCAAGCTGTATAGATGGATGGAAGAAAAAATTAACAGGAAATGTTAGAAAATTTTTTTGGTTAATATTTGCCAGCATAAACATCGAGGAAGGACCTTACTGAAAGTATAGCTGCGAATTCGTGTGAGAAACAGGAAGAATAATACCCAACGTAAATATTTTATTGCAAGGTCAATTATTAACCTTGGGACTAGTTGCTCAGTATACAATAGCTTCTTATCAGGGTTAAGAAAAGGAACAAACTTACATATAATAATCTTTCTTTTTTCTTCTCTGTCTCTCTCAGACTCTCACTCACGAACGCACAAACACATTCTCTCTCTCTCTCTCTCTCTCTCTCTCTCTCTCTCTCTCTCTATATATATATATATATATATATATATATATATATATATATATATATATATATATATATATATATATATATATATATATATATATATATATATATATATATATATATATATATATGTGATCCTCTTTCCTTTCTCTCCGATCTGGTCCTCTGTTCAGGGACATTTCGGTGAAGCTCTTGTTGTTTTTGATTTCTAAATTTCCCTCTTTTGGTATCTTTCCTGCTCTCTGATTTCCTTTCCTGTCGTTCTAGAGCGGCTGTTGAAAGCGGCCAAATTTCATCCTTTAAATCTATAAATAGTGGTTTTTCTCAGTGATTTGTGTTATTCCAAACTTTTCATTAATGACCTTTTCTCTTTTATTTCATCCTCTTTCCACTCCTATGAGAAAGAATCCACCTTTGAATCATTTTGAAAATGTAATATCTAACAGCAATTGATTAATAATAGGAGGGTGGTCTTGGGGTTAGTAACCACTGATCTTTCTTCAATTTATAGTTGGGCCAGGTAAAACATGATTGCTTGAAAACTCAGTTTCTTCATCTTTGCACTCTACAGAACCTTCCACTCAACAAAGACATATTCTTTTAAAACACACGATCCAAACCTTTGATTTTACTTAATAATCATAGATTTTTTTTTCTCGTGATCTTTCTTGGAAGGATCACATTATTTTTCCTGCCAAACAATTTTTTTTCACAGGTTCAAATGTCCGAAGCACCTTCAAAATTTCTAATCTTAACTCGGGGAGCCTAATTTAAAAAAAAGATGTTGTTCACCACTTTATTGAGTATGCCTCACACGTATGGAGTGGTTTCATTTTCACAGCTTTCCTTGAAAAGGTAGAGTCTTGGGCTGTTCGACACATCATTTCTTTCCTTCCTACAAACCCTCTCCTGTCACTGTATGCCTGTAAATTTCATCACTTCCCTTTATATTAAGACAAACATTGCTTTTCTGAATTCGGTAATCATTTAACTCCTCAACTGAGAAATACTAGTGCGGAAAGCCTTTCTACACAGTCTCATTTCTTTTCTGTCCACAGCCTAAACACTATGTTCAATCTTACATATACTCTACCTGTAATGTCTAGAGCACACTTCCTTTTTCTATTTTTAGAATCTCTTTTGACTCGAACACCTTTAAAAGACGTGTATCGCAACATATCGGCCTTTTATTTGGGACGTCTTTCTGAAAATATTTAAGCTCTTGGTGGAAATTGGCTGGTCTCCGGCTTTTGCCCACAAGATTATATATATATATATATATATATATATATATATATATATATATATATATATATATATATATATATATATATATATATATATATATATATATATATATATATATATATATATATATATATATATATATATATATATATATTATATATATATATATATATATATATATATATATATATTATATATATATATATATATATATATATATATATATATAAATATATATATATATATATATATATATATATATATATATATATATATATATATATATATATATATATATATATATATATATATATATATATATATATATATATATATATATATATATATATATATATATATATATATATATATATATATATATATATATATATATATATATATATTAATAATTATACTGATAAGACTTTTCGGAATTTTTAAATTAAAAGCTCTAATTAAAACATTTAATTTTCGCACAGTTTGCAAAATACATCAATGTTTTTATTTATTTCACTGTCAAACGTTTGCTGTCTTTTATTATTACTATTATTATTATTATTATTATTATTATTATTATTATTATTAGTAGTAGTAGTAGTAGTAGTAGTAGTATAGTATTAGTAGTAGTAACATTAGTATTATAATAGTAGGAGCAGTAAAGTAGGTAATTGCAGTTTTATTATTATTATTATTATTATTATTATTATTATTATTATTATTATTATTATTATTATTATTATTATTATTATCATTATATTTACTATTATTTTTTTATCATTTTTATTATTATTATTATTATTAGTATTATTATTATATAAGTATTATTATTATCATCATTATTATTATTTTTATTATTATTATTACTACTATAAATATATTTTTTTACTTTTATTATTATTATTAGTAGTAGCAGTAACAGGAATAGTTTTTTTAATTATTATTATATTGATTATTTTTATAATAATAATAATAATAATAATAATAATAATAATAATAATAATAATAATAATAATAATAATAATTACTACTATTACTATTAGCCTATTATTATTATTACAATTATCATTATTTTATATGGATCATATATGTATCTTAATGGTTATTAAAATATATGATGAACTATTTATCACTAAACTTTGGGATTCAATGGAAACCAATGTGTATCCCCTTAAAAGCCTCTTTTCAGAGTAATGTAATATAATTATTATTATTATTACTATTATTATTATTATTATTATTATTATTATTATTATTATTATTATTATTATTATTATTATATTGTATTTAGTAGTTTAGGACCTACTATAATATTGTAAACTTGTAAATATACTTTCTTCTGAATAAACTGTGAAAATTGAAATTGAAATTATTATTATTATTATTATTATTATTATTATTATTATTATTATTATATTATTATTATTATATAATTATTACAATTATCAGTATTATTATTCTTATTATCATTACAATTGTCATTATTATTGTTATAATTATTATAATTATATTATAATTATTATAATTATTGTTATAATTATAATTATAATTAAGATTATTATTATTATTTTTATTGTTATTATTATTATTATTATTATTATTATTATTATTATTATTATTATTATTATTATTATTATTATTATTATTATTATTATTATTATTATCATTCATTATCATCATTATTCTTATTCTTATTATTGTTATTTATTATTATTATTATTATTATTATTATTATTATTATTATTATTATTATTATTATTATTATTATTATTATCACTATCAATATCCTCCTATAAAAGAATCGTTTTTTAGATACCAATTAAAATAGAGAAGCAGGTGTAGAATATCCTCAAAGCTTTTTTTCCAAATGTAGTTTAAAAAAAAAAAAAAAAAAAAAAAATCTCTTAAAAAACTTTTATGGAAACGACTTTTGCAACGACTTTTGCAAGTTTGTCGAGATAAATGCAACATGCCGCTCACACACACACACACACATGCACACACACTTACACGCGCGCGCAAATATACACACACATCTATCTATCTATCTATCTATCTATATATATATATATATATATATATATATATATATATATATATATATATATATATATATATATATATATATATATATATATATATATATATATATATATATATATATATATATATATATATATATATATATATATATATATATATATATATATATATATATATATATATATATATATATATATATATATATATATATATATATATATATATATATATATATATATATATATATATATATATATATATATATATATATATATATATATATATATATATATATATATATATATATATATATATATATATATATATATATATATATATATATATATATATATATATATATATATATATATATATATATATATTATTATAATCTAACAAAAACAAAAAAAAAAAAAAAAAAAAAAAAAAAAAAAAAAAAAAAAAAAAAAAAAAAAAAAAAAAATGGTCAATTATATATAGAGTTTGAGCTCCTAATCTGGATACAAGAGTAGTACTCCACTTCTGCGCATCGTACCCAAGCACCATCCCAATATTCATCAATTTACACATATTGGTTAAAATAAATTTAATATTTAACAAATATCTTAAAGAAGAATATGTTTTATAAAAAAGAATTCTCTATGCTTTCTCTAAAGTCTGTTGAACTTTTCAATATTATCAATTTTTACCCCACTAAGCATGATGAGTTCAGTGTTCAAAACCCTGCTAGGAGTGGAAACTTGACAAGCGCTGAGCAGATTTTTTTTTTTTTCCTTTTTTTAAAACAAATTACCACCACTCACGGGACAAACTTTTATTATCCTTCATTTGAGTTTATTAGGATCATTCGGTTCATTTTTTCTTAGAATACCTCTCTCTCTCTCTCTCTCTCTCTCTCTCTCTCTCTCTCTCTCTCTCTCTCTCTCTCTCAAAAAAAAGGTTCTTTTTCCCCTTTAAAGGTTATTTTAGTCCTTCAAGATTTGAGAATTGGTGTTTTACGCATATAGTTTGACTTTATGTTGCCTATATACAATAGTAATTGCAGTATATTATATATATATATATATATATATATATATATATATATATATATATATATATATATATATATATATATATATATATATATATATATATATATATATATATATATATGTATGTATGTATGGGGGTGGGATGTAGGGCTGTCCAAAGCGATGAAAGTATCCCTCCAGATAAAATGGGCTAGACCATTCCGTTTCACTCAGTTGCCCTTTGTTCCTTTTCGTGTTTCACCTTCTCAGAGGGTTCCTAGTGTACCCTTGACTCATATTAGAGTGTTTATGCTACTACTAACTTTCCTCTTCTTATCATCTACCCCACAAAGTTATAAGCGACTCGTACATTACCGTTTAAAAAATTAAAATATTGAAACATAAAGCTGTCTCGTAGATGTATAGAGAAGCGGCTCCCAAAAATAGACATTCATCCACCCCTTCCCCTATCACCACTCGGGAGTTGGCGGCCTCCGTTGATGAGATTGGTGCAACCAAGACCTTGCTGCCGGCGTGCCCTTGTGCACTGTCTTTTTTTTTTTTTAATTTCTGCAATATTCGTGGTCTTTTGTCTAATTTCCTCTTTTTCGAACACCACCTTCCTTCTTCTGGACTTCATCTCTTGTTCTTAACTGAAACTCAGATACTTGAGAGCTCTGACAGTAAACCCTACTCTGTTTCATACTACTTTCTCCATCCTCAATTTTCAGCCATAGACGACGGATTTTGCTCATATGTGGGTAACGATGTTGTCTGTTCTCGTATATCTAATTTGGAGTCTTCTTCTTTATCTAATTTGGAGTTATCAACTTTACGACTTAACCTCTCCTGTAACTCTCCAACTAAATTCATTTGTTCCGTCTAATTATCTCTTAACTCTACGGACAATAAAATATTCTTCGTCTGTCTTGACTCCAAAATAGAACAAATTCTTTCCCTTTCTCCTTTCTCTGAAATAGTCATTTTAGGTGATTTCAGCGTTCAACATTTCCAATGGCTTTCATCTAGTTCTCATGATCCAGCTGGTGAACTCACTTACCACTTTCTTATCCAGAACAACTTATTCGTATCCCTGACTGAGCTTGTTGATGAACAAAGCATCCTTGATCTTAACTTTTTTATCCTTTTCCTAATACTGACAGTCTTTCCTCCTCATGGTTTAGTCGACTAACTTCCTATCTTTGTATCTTGTGCTGCCTCCTCAAGTCTACAGCAAGAACGGCCCACGACTATGGAGAGGAGATGTTTCTGACGCTTCGGTTTCGCTAACTGGTCTGACTTGTGGTTGTACTTTAGTGATTTCCCATGGAATGATTATAGAATGTGCAGTGCGCATAGCCGAGGTGATTCTTTCTGGAATGGAGGCGTGCATTACGTATTCTTTCCCTTCTACTAAACCTAACAAACCTTGGTTTAACTCTGATTGTTCTCCTGCTATCCGCCGCAGGGATGGTATCTTAAGAGATTACCGTCGTCTTCAAACACCAGAAACTCATACAACTTATATTTTATCCCGGAATAGCGCAAAATCTCTCTTCTCCGAAGAAAATGCAATAATCTTTCTGGTTCCTTTTCCTCACACTCTTTCTGGCATTTTGAAAAAAAATTCAACTCTAATTTTG
>SEYY01021151.1:37500-40000 GCA_009176605.1 Armadillidium nasatum
TATATATATATATATATATATATATATATATATATATATATATATATATATATATAATATATATATATATAGATATATATATATATATATCCTTTTAAAAGAAAGATTATTTATTTCCACATGCACAAGTTATTTAAAAATAAGTTTTTAATGTATTTTTTTTATTGGATTATAAATATGATTATAAATTATAATAATATATTATATATATATATATATATATATATATATATATATATATATATAATATATATATATATATATATATATATATATATATATATATATATATATATATATATATAATATATATATATATATATATATATATATATATATATATATATATATATATATATATATATATATATATATATATATATATATATATATATATATATATATATATATATATATATATATATACATATATATATATATATATATATATATATATATATATATATATATATATTACTATATATATATATATATATATATATATATATATATATATATATTATATATATATATATATATATATTATATATATATATATATATATATATATATATATATATATATATATATATATATATATATATATATATATATATATATATATTATTCAAAATGTCTAACACTTTTCTATTCAAAACAACCTTGAACAGTTGGTGCATCTTCCTACCCGTATCCCTGACCGCCCTAGTGATAAACTCAACATACTTGACATTTTCTTAACTTTTTATACTTCTCATTACACTGTTAAACTCTTTCCACTTCTGGGTTCATCCGGTCACCTTCTTATTTCTGTATCCTGTTTTGAATCTTCAAGTCTTCAGCAAGAACGGTCTCCGCCTTCACGGAAGAGACGTTTGTGGCTTCAGAGGATAGAACTACTGTTTCGCCTGCTTCTAAAACTGAACTCTTCGCTCAAACATTTGCCTCTAATTCATCCTTACAGAGGATTCCGAAGATGTTCCTACTCCTTCAACCCCCTACAGCTCATTTATGCCTAAAAATGTAATTTCTTCTAAAGACGTCATTTCTGTTCTCTCTGAGCTTAACACTAAGAAGGCGTACGGTCCTGATGGTATTCCACTTGTGATTCTCAAAATTTGTGCTTCCTAACTTACACCCTGCCTAGGTATCCCTTCTTGTTGGAACGTGCGCTCATTCAACCTGTGCCGAAAAAGGTTGACTCTTCTCAATCCTCTAACTACAGTTCCATTTCTTTAGTCTCCGTTCTTTCTAAATTTTCGAATCTATCCTTAACAGTAAGATTTTTAAACATCTCAAATCTTCTAATCTTACCTTTGATCGCCAGTATGCTTTTGTAATAAACGCTTTACTGGTGATCTTATTTCCCTTTAATCTGTCTCTTCGTTCTCCGCTCTTCTGCATTTCGATGAACCTTTTGCTGTCGCGCTAGACATATCGAAAGCTGTCGACAGAGTCTGGCACAAAACTTTCATTTCCAAACTTACCACTTTCGGAATCTATCCTTCTCTCTTATTTCCTTTCTGGTCGTTCAATAGCAGCTGATGCAGACAGCCAACCTTTCATCCTTTAAATCTATTGGTGGGGTCTAGTGGTGTTCCTGAAGAATCAGTCCTATCCCCAACGCTTTTTCTGCTTTTCATTAATGACCTTCTCTCTGTTACTTCAACTCCTATCAACTCCTATGTCGATGACTCCACTCTTCATTACTTCTTTCAATTTGAAAGGAATTCCACAGACAGTAGTTAATCGACACAAGGAGGGTAGCCTTAGAGCAACTGACCTCTAATCCATCTCGTAGTTCGAATTGAGGTAGAGAAACCATGGTCGTTTTCAAGGCCTCAAAAAATCAGTTAATCCATCTCTCTACTCGCCAACAATCTTCCACACAACTATGATATTTGTTTCGAAAATACACAACTCAAACCTTCATCTGTCTTTAATATTCTTGGTGTTTCTTTTTCTCGTGATCTTTCTTGGAAAGATCACATTACTTCTCTTTCTAAACAAGCTTCTAATAGGTTGGGTGTTCTGATGCGCCTTCAGAATTTCTTCAAACCACCCCAGTAACTTGCTTTTTATAGGGGTATTGTTCGACCCTGTATGAACTAAGGATGGTCAGAAAATCTCGACTATCGAAATAATCGATTGATATGTTTGCATGACTTTTAAAATATAGAATGACATATTTTTTCACTTTATATCCTGGAATCGATGCTAGTCAGCCTCTTCTCTATCCTCGATTTAGGAGGAAATGGGACAGCATTGTGACATGTGAAGACACTAAAAAGGAAGGAAAGAGGGAAAAGAGGAAAAATCGAAAATCATAATGAAAATCTAGATCCATCTTTTAGAGAAGAGATGCATGTGTGGATCAAGACCAGAAATGTGAGGCGTACTCCATACAGGGGCGAACGACACTCCTATAAAGAGCAAGCAACTGTGGTGGCGTAAAAAAAATAACGAAGGCATCTCAGAACACTCAACCTCTTAGAAACTT
>SEYY01021151.1:57500-65000 GCA_009176605.1 Armadillidium nasatum
ATATGTCACTTAATTAATATTTAATATTAATGATGGAAAAGTTGTATTTCCTTTTAGAATAAATACAACAGCGGGGAAAGAACAATGTAAATATAAAATAATAGTATAATAATATAATAATAATAATAATAATAATAATAATAATAATAATAATAATAATAATAATAATAATATAATAATAAATAATAATAATAATAATAATATATAATAAATAATAATAATAATAATAATAATAATAATAATAATATAATAATAATAATAATAATAATAATAATAATAATAAATAATAATAATAATAATAATAATTAAATATGAAAATATTTACATAAATCGTAAATCTATGACTGAATATTTTTTAAAAAATACATTTTTCACACACACACACACACACACACACACACACACACACACACATATATATAATAATATATATATATATATATAATATATATATATATATATAATATATATAATATATATAATATATATATATGTATTATATATATATATATATATATATATATATATATATATATATATTATAATATATATATATATAATAATAATGATAATAATATAATATAATAGAAATAATAATAATAATAATAATAATATAATAATAATAATAATAATAATAATAATAATAATAATAATAATAATATAATAATAATAATAATAATAATAATAATAATAATAATAATAATAAAAATTAATATCTTGTGCACATAAAATTAAATTATAACGAATATTTTTGTAGAGCTAAAATACCATTTTACAGTGAAACTTCCAATATATATATATATTATATATATATATATATTATATATATATATATATATATTATATATATATATATATATATATATATATATATATATATATATTAATATATTTATATTTATATATATATATATA
Organism: Armadillidium nasatum; assembly: GCA_009176605.1. Taxonomy (NCBI): domain Eukaryota; kingdom Metazoa; phylum Arthropoda; class Malacostraca; order Isopoda; family Armadillidiidae; genus Armadillidium; species Armadillidium nasatum. The sequence continues at coordinate 58,416 of SEYY01021151.1, forward strand.
TATATATATATATATATATATATATATAATATATATATATATATATATATATATATATATATATATATATATATATATATATATATATATATATATATATATAATATATATTATATATATATATATATATATATATATATATATATATATATATATATATATATTATATATATAATATATGCTAAAAACGCCTTGACGATCTCAGCAATGTGGGAGGGGGCGTTGTCGTGCAGGGAAAACTAGTTACCAGATTCACAAAATGGCCATTCTAACATGCTTAATTAACTATTTTTGTTGAATTTTCTCCATTTCATTTTTTTTGTAAACTACATTAACAGTTTGAATCTCTGAGAAATATTTTTGAATTACAGTCTACTAATCGAAAAATCACCAAGATGATCTTCACACAAGTCGTCATCTGAAATTGCACTTTCGTTGGGCTTTGTTAAAAATCTCCGACATATGCAGCTGATTGACATTTAGTGTTGAGATGGTAGGCAAAACACTAGGTTTTATTCCCAATTACAATCGTATTAAAGAAGTCAGGATAGCACCCTGCATGTGGCAATCACATCTCTGCATACTACAGTTCTCTGTAATTTTTCCTCTAGAGTTAAATTGTAGAACAAAGCGAGAATACACCTAAATCTTTACTTAAACCTTCCGCTACAATTTTTCACAGTGTTTCTGATTTTTTACCTCCTCTGCAATCATTGTTAACTAGCGAATCTTCTCCTCATTTTCATAACTGCGACACTCATTAATTCAATCAACTCCTTGTATCATTTTCAAAGTATACTCGTCCATTAAAGAAATATCCATACCTTCTGAGAACTTTCGATAGGGTAATTGCTCCCCAAAAACGGCATTTAACATTTTTAATGTTTTCGCAGCAATTTTCTCAGCTCTGAAGCAAACCTAAGTCTCTATAACGCTGCTCATTACTAAAATCCACTACGGGGCATTAACACCTTTTCATAACAAACTACAAATCGCAAATTACTGCTCAAGTCACTGAGTCAATAAGACTCAAGCAAAGTGTCGAGAAGTTTTCCGTTCTGTTTGTGCGGATAACCATTGGACTGCGTGCATAAAAATTGACACTGCATAATTAGTCTTAAAATATAATAGACACAGTATATATATATATATATATATAATATATATATATATATATATATATATATATATATATATATATATTATATATATATATATATATATATATATATATATATATATATATATATATATATATATATATATATATATATATATATATATATATATATATATATATATATATATATATATATATATATATATATATATATATATATATATATATATATATATATATATATATATATATATATATATATATATATATATATATATATATATATCAATAGATATAGGGGAGAGAGAGAGAGAATATGAAGGAAGGGGAATGAAATAAAGAAAGCATCTAAAAAGCGGACTCTCTCATCAAGGGGAGATCTAAGCGCTATCAAAGAGATAAGAGAGCGCGTATGGGAGACCAGATAAGGAAGGGCAGATATGCGAGTGAGGGGAAAGCCGAGACGAGGGAAGGAGCTGAAGACGAAGAAAGAAAAGGATGAGGTAAAGAGGAAAATGGGGGAAGAGTCTCGGAGAAAAAGGGGAAAGTAGTGTATAAGAAAGAAATATATATATATATATATATATATATATATATATATATATATATATATATATATATATATATATATATATATATATATATATATATATATATATATATATATATATATATATATATATATATATATATAATATCACTCTACCGTTAGGCCACGATGTGTTAATCACCTCTTGAAGGAAAAATTGAGCTACCTACATGCAACCCACCAGAGTTGGTGCAAATCCAATTTCCAAAACCAGATGGGTAGTATTTGAAAGTGTGAATGTCAAGGAGAGATTTGTTGAAACAGATGATGGAAGAGTGTTCCAAAATTTACAAGTAGAAAGTATTTTATATATAATATTATATATATATATATATACACTGCACCATATCCGGCATGCTGCAGGGTGGTGTCGACTACAGAATGTTTTCACATTTCTGCAATCGTAGGTGGGAGGAAAGAAAAGCTGGTTGAATGGGTTCCCAGCCTCTAGAACCCTGCGAAGAACTATTCTTCATTTGACTTGACTGCCAGAAAATAATCATCCTTTATTGACCAAAAGTTATCTCTCTCTAAACCCTTTTTTTTTCTTCTTCTTCTTTTAATGTTTAATTTTCCATCTAAGTGCCGAAAGTACGTTATTTTTTTATTATTTTCTATGATAATTTAAAAGGGTTGCAAACTTTCCTTTTAACAGTTACTAATAAATATCGGCCGTATTAAATAATTTATTTTTCCAAATATATAAAAAAATATTATATATAATATATATATATTAATATATCATATTATTATTATATATATAATATATATATATAATATATATATATATAACTGCAAAAATTGCCTAAAGGAATCGTTGGGACATGGTAAAAATGTCCCAGTAATATTACCCATAGATAAAAGACATGTTAAGCATAAGAAAGTCGCTTCATCAATTTATTTTCTAAAAAAAAAATAAAAAAAATTTGTTGTGACATTTTTCCCACTTGTCCCAACGATTCGTTAGGACAATTTTTGCAGTATTTATATATATATATATATATATATATATATATATATATATATATATATATATATATATATATATATATATATATATATATATATATATATATATATATATATATATATATATATATATAATATATATCGTTACGACAATATATATATATATATATATATATATATATATATATATATATATATATATATATATATATATATATATATATATATATATATATATATAATATATATATATATATATATATATATAATATATATATATATATATATATATATATATATTATATATATATATATATATATATATATATATATACTGAACAGACCTTGATTTAATTTTGCTTCTTCTTATGCTATTCGTCTTCATGAAACCCCAGAAACTTTTGCCACTTAAATTTCATCCCAAAATCGTGTAAAACCTTTTCTCCGTAACCCTATAAACTCTTTTCTCCTTAGAAAATGCAATAATCGTATTGGCCCTTCTTTCTCACGCCATTCTGGCATTTTTCAAATAATGTCAATCCTAACTTTGATTTTTCTTCTTTCCTTCTTCTAGAATCTCTTGACGATACAACTGTTCTTTTCACTCAAACCTTTGCCTCTAATTCCATTTTTGGAGGATTCATGAACTATATATCCTCTTCCAATTCTTTTCAAGTTAACATTGCAATTTCTTCTAAAGAAGTTACATCTACTCTCTCTCTCTCTCTCTCTCTCTCTCTCTCTCTCTCTCTCTCTCTCTCTCTCTCTCTCTCTCTCTCTCTCTCTGAGCTTAGCACTTAGCGCATGGTCCTTATGATCTCCTTCTTGTCGTTCTCAAGATTTGTGCTTCTAGGTCAACTTTTTTTTGTCACTGTTTTTCTACTTCAAACTTCTCTTATTACTGATAACGTGCTCTTATTCAGCCGACACCGGAAAAAAGGGGATCCCTCTTAAGCCTCTAAATACCTCCCTTTTATGTTAACTTTCATTCTTATTAAAGTATCCGAATCTTTTCTAAACAGAAATATTTTGAAACATCTTAAATCTTCTTATAATCAGTTCTTCTCATCACCAGTATGACTATCGAAAAGAACCCTCAACTGGATTTTTCCCTATACTTCTCTGACTGTTGGTCCTTTGTTCTTCGGTATTTGCTGTTGCTCTAGATATATCGAATGCTTTCGATATAATCTGTCCAAAGCTTTGTTTTCAAAACTTCTCTCTTACTGTAATTTATCTTTCTCTCTGTGATTTTCTCTTTGATTTCCTCTCTGGTTGTTCTGTAATAACCACTGTAAACGTCCAAAGTTCACTCTTTAAATCAACTAATAGTGTGTCCCTCAGGGTGAAGAGGACTCGTACAAATTGTAGTTCTACACAGTCTCATCCTTTCTCAGTTCTACTCTCTGCCAGTACACTTAATAGCCATACTCAATTTTACATGTAATCTATTGGTAAAATCTAGAACACACTCCCTTCTCTATATTTTAAAAACTTTGTCAGCACTTATCCTTACCCTGGTGAAAATTGGTAACCATTCGGCCATCATCTACAAATTGACATAATATATATATATATATATATATATATATATATATATATATATATATATATATATATATATATATATATATATATATATATATATATATATATATATATATATATATATATTATATATATATATATATATATATATATATATATATAATTATATATATATATATATATATATATATATATATATATATATATATATATATATATATATATATATATATATATATATATATATATATAATATGTGTGTGTGTATATATATGTGTCTGTGTGTAATTGTGTTTCTTAACGTGTTTGACTGTCTGTACGAGTCTGGTATGTGAGTTTTTCAAAGTGAAAGATAAAGGGTTCCAATCACAGACATCTTAAGAGAACTAATGAGTTTTGATTGGTTGGACGCACAAACTGACGAAAACCACTTTTCATTTCCCACCGCACTCCAGTAATAATAATAATAATAATAATAATAATAATAATAATAATAATAATAATAATAATAATAATAATAATAACAATAAAAATAATAATAAATAAATTATAATAAACTATTATTATTATTATTATATATTATTATTATTATTATTATTATTATTATTATTATTATTATTATATATATTATTATTATTATTATTATTATTATTATTATTATTATTATTATTATTATTATTATTATTATTATTATTATTATTATTATTATTATTATTATATATTATTATTATTATTATTAAATTATATAATATAATAAAAAAAAATATTATATATAATAATAATATATATATATATATATATATATATATATATATATATATATATATATATATATATATATATATATATATATATATATATATATATATATATATATATATATATATCCATGGGAGTGATAAGTGATAGGCATGCGAAAGCTGTCATAATCACGTCCGGATGAACGATTTTGTTTGCATTTGATTTCACCTCTTTTTTTTTCTCAATTGATTTTGAAGATTATATATTCATATTTCTTCTCCCTCTCACGCAGCACACACTCATAAAAAGGGATATATATATATATATATATATATATATATATATATATATATATATATATATATATATATATATATATATATATATATATATATATATATATATATATATATATATATATATATATTTAACGTGGGAGATAAGTAGAGCTCCCTCATTGGGTATGTGTGGCGATAAGGGTACTTCCCATCTCATTCCATTTTGCGCTTATCTCCACATTCTTCTACACAGGGTAGGCTCTCCTTTCACGCACAAAAAAAAAATCATTATAAACACATTTTTTTAAATAATAATAATAATAATAATAATAATAATAATAATAATAATAATAATAATAATAATAATAATAATAATAATAATAATTATGGCGTCAGCAACAGTAATCTCGGAGAATCCCCCCTCAAAAATAGCCCCTTATCCACCCCTTCTCCCATTACCACTTGGGAGTTGGTGACCTCCGGTGATGAGGTTGGTGCCATCAGGACTCTGCAGCCGGCTTGTCTTCATGGACGGTCTATTTTTTTTTCTTTTTTTATTAATTTCTGCAACATTCGCGGTCTTCTATCCAATTTCCACTTTGTCGAACATCACCTCTCTTTTTCAAAACCTCACCTTTTGTTCTTGACCGAAACTCAGACGCTTGAGCGTTCTACCAACAAACCCTACTCTATTTCCTTATACTGTCTCTATCCTCAATTTTCAGCCAAAAGCGTTTACTGTGCATATGTGCCCAACAATGCTTGTTCTCGTGTCTCTAATTTGAAGTCTTCCGAATTTTCAACCTTGTGGCTTAGGCTCTCTTGCCATTCTACGACTAAATTCATTTGTTCTGTTTATTTATCTCCTAATTCTACTGACTATCCTAAATTATTCGACTATTTAAACTCCAAAATAGAGCACATTCTCTCTTCTTCTCCTTTTTCTGAAATCATCATATTAGGAGATTTTAATGTTCACCACCTTCTTCTAGATCTCACGATACAGCCGGTGAACTTACCTGCTATTTCACTATCCAAAACGACATTAAGAGTTGGTTCAGATCCCTACTCGTATCCCTGATCATCTTGGAGACACAGCATTCTAAACCTCTTTCTAATTCCCAATCTTTCTCCTTACACTGTCAAACTCTATCCTCTTCTGGGTTCCCCTGATCACCTTCTTATCTCGGTATCCTCTTCTATTTTTTCAAATTTTCCGGAAGAAAGACACCCTCTTAGTGCGAGGAAACGTTTGTGGCATTTCGGTGCCGCAAGCTGATATACTTGCGGTTGTACTTCTTTGATTTCCCATGGAATGATTATTGCTTTCCGTGGGAGGG
>SEYY01021151.1:82500-87500 GCA_009176605.1 Armadillidium nasatum
CCAGGTTCATTACCTCAAATGAAACTGCTATGCTCATTCTTACATTTACTCTGTTTAATAGAGTCTGAAACATTTGCGATACATTTACTTTTTCTTTTTATCTTAAGCCAACACACTTTTAAGTAAAGTGTGGCATCAAGTCTTGTCTTTAACATCTTAGCTTAATTTGGTACCCCTTTCTCCTGTCTTTCAACTACCAAGAATCTTTGGAATATATATATATTTATATATATATATATATATATATATATATATATATATATATATATATATATATATATATATATATATATATATATATATGTGTGTGGTGTGTGTGTGTGTGTGTATCTGTGTGTGGGTCTGTGTCTGCATGTGTGTGCAGGTAGATGTGAGACACTAAATGACTAAATCCTTTATTAATAAATTTTTATTGACTGATTTCCGACTCGCATAAATGCTTATAAATAAATAAACTTAAAATTTCAACTACAAATATAATATCTTCAAACATAAAAACATACATAAACATTTAACACAGACATGAAATACGTACGTCGTTTATGTATACATAGATGCAGTCAATTACTTTTTATGAATTTAATATTTATATGTAATATCTCAGTTGTATATTTAAGAAATGGGAGCTGATTAAGATCTCAAAGCGCTCAATGATATGAATGAAACAGCGTGATAAACATACAGTTATTTCTTACGTATATTTTAATTAATATGTAAACAAATGAGAGCGTCTGCTCATAGGCGGAAAGAAAAGGAGAGAGAGAGAGAGAGAGAGAGAGAGAGAGAGAGAGAGAGAGAGAGAGAGAGAGAGAGAGAGAGAGAGAGGAATCATTTAACTGAATCAGAAGTGTGTTTCTAATTTGCAATAAAACTTATGCTAATAAATATGTCTAATTAAATTTGTTACGTCATTTTCAGGTGTCAGGATCCTCTCTCTCTCTCTCTCTCTCTCTCTCTATCAATTTGGCTCTACGTCTTATAATGCCAACCTCGTTTGAATGAATTGACAGTTCAAAAAATAGTTCACTGACAAGGTTAAAATGTTCATTTCTGACTATGGATCATTTATTTTTTTATATTTTTAAGTGTTATCAAAAAAAAAAAAACATTTTAGAAAACCTTTTTCTTTAAGGGTTTTTAGGGACTTTAACAATTAACAACTAATAACCCGGAAAACATTATTATTATTAACACGGATGCTGTACCGGGGTTTGGCGGTAGAATAAAGGAGTGTCGGGTTCTTTTGATCCTCTTATTTAAGCAACTCCTGAGGTGTCTCAGTGCCAATGCCAGAAATGAAGGGGAGCAAATGAAGATGTAAATACGAAAACAAAATAAAAATCGAAATGAAAAGTTGATGCTTAATAATAGGAAGTCTGTAATGACATAAGATTTTTCAAGCTACAAGATCTTGTCATCATAATTGATGGCATATATATATATATATATAATATATATAATATATATATATATATATATATATATATATATATATATATATATATATATATATAATATACATCAGAGTTTAAAGTTTGCTATAGGGTAATCGAACCCGGGCCCTATAGCAAAAATGCGTAGAGTTTTACCACTACGCCACTGAAAGTTATGCAGGTCCTCTTTATTGCATCAGCGTACGCACGAAGAAGGGATCCTAATACCCTCATTTTGAGCAATTCACTCATTTTACTAATAAGCTGGTTTCGATATTTTGTTACCAAAATTCAATTATTATATTTTCTACGTCATAACCCGTACAAATACTTTTTAACGTCATATTCTGACCATTACTTATCCAATGCCTAGTTCAATACTTCATTCAGCTATCCGCAGAGCTATATTTGAGTGTTTTTATTTTTTACTTTTAGGAAAAGTCTACCCCACAATGGCATCGCCCATTCAAAAAGATCTTTCTAAGATGCTTTTTCTAGGATTTGCATAAGGGATCAAACCTTGATTACGTGATTCAATCACTCTATCGATACACAATGACAATTGCAATCTTGGAACAGTATTAATCCATTATTTTCGTATTATGTTCTCACAGTTCAATATGTTTAAAGCTGAGGGTAGCGGCGTTCAAAGATGATGTTGAGCTACACCAAGAACACCATATTATTAATTCAAACCATAGATTCTTAACCTGGGCAATAGAGCTCCCCCGGGGGCCCTGGGCTTGATTAAGGGGGAAGTAAGCTCTAAGGGGTGATAAAGGGAGCGATGAGCTAACGAAAAAAATGAAATTATTATCGTCAATAGCAATGCATGACAGTGCTGTTAATACTTACTAATATATTTAATATATATCTAATAATATTTTTATATATTAAATATTTACTGTTAACAAAACGAAAGATAAACACTGAAGACAAATACATTTTGAAAAAGATTAAGTCACACAAAATTAAGATGAATAAACGATTCTAGTCTTAGTCGTAATTTTTAAACCTTATACTCTATTGGTTCCAGAGGCTGGGAACTCTTTATGTCCAATTTTTCCTCTCTTCCCATATACGGCTGCAGGAATATGAATAATTTCTGCAGCTGACACACCCTGCATCATGCGGGATTTGGTATAGAGTATAATAATAACAATAATTATACTCTGCATATTTTAGTTAAATTATTTTATCATCCATTTATGTTTAATAAAATTTAGTCATATTTCCTGCCTCTCCCAAATGAGAGGGGCGTTGGGCAATACAACTAGTTGAAAGTGGGCGTTACACCAAAAAAGTGGGTGCTATATAAAAAAAGTTAAGACCACTAAGCAAAACCATCTTTTAAATCATGTAATTTTTTCATTTACTCTGTTTCACACGGGGTAATCTAATTTAAAGAGAATTAAGCTGTATATACTTAATTGTATTATTCGACTGCAAAGGAAACTCATGTAAAGAGCTGACATGCATCATAGTCTGTGGATACACCAACATTTTCATGAAAGCTATAAGATCCTCCTTTTAGCTATTTGTCATTGAGTTCAGAATTTACATCACTCTCTCTCTCTCTCTGTCTCTGCTGTCTGTCTCTCTCTTTCTCTGTCTGTCTGTCTGTCTCTCTGTCTGTCTGTCTGTCTGTCTCAACCAATTTTTTCTTTTTTCTTTTTCCTCCTTCTCTTTCCTCTCTTTTTCTCTTTCTTTTCTCCTCGTTTTTTGTTTCTTTTTCCTTCTTTCTTTTCTTTATTTTTTCTTTATTTCTTTCTACTTTTTACTTTTCTTTTTCTTTTCTTTCTTTCTTCCATTTTTTCTTTTTCCTTATTTTCTTTTTCTTAAACTTTTTTTCTTTTTTTCCTTTTTCCTTTTCTTCATATTTATTATTATTATTATTATTATTATTATTATTATTATTATTATTATTATTATTATTATTATTATTATTATTATTATTATTATTATTATTATTATTATTATTATTATTATTATTATTATTATTATTATTATTATTATTATTTATTATTATTATTATTATTATTATCAATTCCCTTTTTTTATTTTTATGAAGCGAAAATTAACATTTACTGAAAGACTTTAAAAACTATATATATATATATATATATATATATATATATATATATATATATAATATATATATATATATATATATATATATAATATATATATATATATATATATATAAGTTCATCTATATATTTTAAAGATAAATACGATGCTATCGACTCTCTCCTACGTAATTTTGTCTCAAAATATGCGAAATAACACAAAAATAAATAAATAAATAAATAAATAAATGAAATAAATAAATAAATAAATAAATAAATAAATAATAAACACTTTTTTTTTTTTTTATTTTTTTTTTTATTATTTTTTTCAGTTTTATTTATGTTTATGTAAAAAAAATGCAGAAACCTATTTAAAAAAAAATAATAATAATTTTGAAGTTAATGACCTATTATTGATAGGACTTACAATTTCTAAGTTCTCTAAAACTAAGGAAATTCATAAACATATAGATTATTAATCAGCCGTACGATAAATATACCAATCTGTACTTTTGTTAAATTGAAAAAAAAATTGAACCACACTTGCACGACTGAATCTGAACTGCATGACTTTGTCAGGGATTTGGAGTTCAGAAGAATGTGGCAGAGTTGTTAGGATCTCCCCTGCTGCAGGGAAATCTCCTCGCCGCTGATATTCGAATTTATAAAATTCATGTCCCTCAACAACAACATGACTCATTTTTCTTTTTAGAAAAAAAAAAAAAAAAAAAAAAAAAAAAAAAAAAAAAAAGCAAAAGTAATAATAATAATTTGATATTCGCATTCAACATCGATTTTGACCCATGTTACTGGTGGTTCTTTGAAGATTCATCCAATACGAGTCTAAAAGCTGTTATACTACATAGGAGAATTAAGCCATCAATTTCAATGGGTTATACAGTATACATAAAGGAGACTTATGGCAGTGTAAATCAAATGTCGAGCAGAAATGCATAAACTATGACCATCATGAATGACAGGTTTGCAGAGATTTGAAATTGTTACAGTTGTATTGGATTTGCAGGATGGGCACAGAAGGTCCTACTTCAAAAAGTCCTGCGGTGCTGACCACTCCATTCATCGCTGGAGCCAGTAAAAAACATTCATCGTTAATATAATTAAACGTCATTAACAATGTTTTATACATTTCCTTCCAACCTAATGTAAAATAAATATAGAATTTCATCCGTAAGTAAAAATTATCTACAAATTTTGAGTTACATATAATGAATTTAAATTCAAAAAATAATTCTTAAACTTGTTTAGTCAAGTAAGATTTTTACAAATATTACGTATAAAGAATTGGACTTATAAAAACTTTGTTAAATCCATTGACAAAACGTTGGCTTTCAAGTACCTCTTTAAAATTTATCAAATTAAATGAGGCGAAAATGAAGGGGAATGTTTTGCTTTGGTCATCATATTCGTGGACTACTTAGAGAGAGTCAATTTGACTCTGCACTGCATAGTAAGGATAAGACTGCGTGGGAAGCATTCA
>SEYY01021151.1:115000-120000 GCA_009176605.1 Armadillidium nasatum
AACCTGTGCCGAAGAAGGGGAACCCCTCTCAACCCTCTAACTATCGTCCTATTTCTTTAACCTCCGTTCTTTCTAAAGTTTTCGAATCTATCCTTAACAGGAAAGATTTGGAAACATCTCAATTCTTCTAATCTTATCTCTGATCGCCAGTATGGCTTTCGTAAAGAACGTTCTACTGGTGATCTTCTTTCCCTACTTTCTGACTCTTGGTCCTCCGCTCTTCGGGGTTTCGGTGAATCTTTCTTTAGCTGTGGCGCTAGACATATCGAAAGCTTTCGATAGAGTCTGGCACAAAGCTTTGATTTCCAAACTTCCTCTTTCGGAATCTATCCTTCTCTCTGTGACCTTCTCTCTAATTTCCTTTCCGGTCGTTCTATAGCAGCTGTTGTAGACGGCCACCGTTCTTCCTATAAATCTATAAATAGTGGTGTTCCTCAAGGATCTGTCCTATCTCCAACACTTTTTCTATTTTCATTAATGACCTTCTCTCTATTACTTCATCTCCTATACACTCCTATGCCGATGACTCCACCCTTCATTACTCCTTTCAATTTGAAAGACGTCCCTCCCAACAGCAGTTGATGGATTCAAGAAGGATGGCCTTGGAGCAACTGAACCTCTGATCTTCTCGTATTTCAAATTGGGGCAGAGAAAACATGGTCGTTTTCAATGCCTCAAAAACTCAATTCCTCCATCTTTCTACTCGACGCAATCTTCCACACAACTATGATATCTTCTTCGAAAACACTCAACTCAAACCTTCATCTGTCCTCAATATTCTTGGTGTTTCTTTTTCTCGTGATCTTTCTTGGAAAGATCACATTATTTCTTTCTTTAAACAAGCTTCTAAGAGGTTGGTTGTTCTGAGGGGCCTTCATAGTTTTTTTACGTCACCCCAGTTGCTTGGAAAGAGAGGATGTCAAATGGTACATGCTTATGATGTCAGTTAACCTCTTGCGGATAGCTTTTAATGAATACTTTATTAGTTTTAGCTATTTATATAAATCAACGCCACGACATGTAACACAAAATCTTTATATCTTTCTATAAGACCACCATCAAAACTTTATTTTTCGTTGTAAGCAACATCATATGATTTGAAAGTGTAAAACATTCAAGAAAATCTTACACCACAAGTTGAGAGGAAATAGTATCTGTAAAATAGATAGTAGTACTGAGTATAAATCAGAGGAGTTTGCTGATGGATTAGCTAATTAGAATTCAAATTTGGCTAGTTTACTATATGCAGAACCTGGCTGATTAAAGAGTGTCCAGCGAAGGGATCGTTTGCGGCGCATCACTAGAATCCTAGGGAGTGTGGTACCTTCAATGATGAACCACCAATAGTTGTGCTACAAAATACATCCATGCCCTTGAAGGGGAGAAAAATGTGGTACTCAGAATAGATGAATATATGGTATAGTGTCGTTATTGATCGTCTGTTTGGACCAAAGACTTTACCAGAAACATTATCCGGATGTTCATACAGAAGGCTTTTAGAGGATGAGCCATTCGATAAAACCCTTGATTTCTGCACGATGGTGCAAAATCACACATTATTTTGATGATAAATCTCCCAAACCGATTATTTAATATAGATTCACTAACTGCATAGAATACAGCAGGCTCTCTTCCTCTTTTTATATAATATATATATATATATATATATATATATATATATATATATATATATATATATATAATATATATATATATATATATATATATATATATATATATATATAGAGTGAAGGAGAGGGATCTGATTGTTGATCTCTCCATTACTTCCTTTTAGCCTTTTATTCTTGGGTCGTTTCCTCTTCAGTGACCATCGCCGGACTCTCAAAAAAGACCTTTCGAGATTTTGTCTTTTTTTTCGTGAAGAAACAATAAAAGATTCAATCTTATATTGAGTTCAGAGCATTCAGGGATTGAGAAAGATAACGGAAGTGAATTGGAGATTGAGAAAGACTGGAGAGAGAGAGAGAGAGAGAGAGAGAGAGAGAGAGAGAGAGAGAGAGAGGAGAGAGAGAGAGAGAGAGAGAGAGAGGAGAGAGAGAGAGAGAGGAAGAGATAGTATATATAATATATATATATATATATTATATAATATATATATATATAATATAATATATATATATTATAATATATATAATATAAATTTATTATACGTGGCACAAACGGTAGTGATTGACTCACATACTTGAGGGCGCTGGATCGAGTCTGAAAGCAAATCTTAGGTATATAATTCCTGGAAAAGTTACTCTCTTCTTAGGCAATGCTTGTGAGGTGTGAACATATTATATAATATATATATATATATATAATATATATATATATATATATATATATATATATATATATATATATATATATATATATATATATATATAATATATATATAAATATATATATATATATATATATATATATATATATATATATATATATATAATATATATATATATATAATATATATTATATATATATATATATAGCGACCCCGAATCCGATTGCTTACTCCGGTTTATTGGGTAGGCCTTGGGCCTTTCACACAGTTAAAAAAAAAAAAAAATATAGTAATAATATTATATATATATATATTATATTATATATATATTATATATATATATATATATATATTATATATATATATATATATATATATATATATATATATAATAATATAATATAATAATTGTAAAGTGCAAATGTCAGATTCAACCACCAATAAACCTGAACACGAGCTGCCCTTATATATATATATATATATATATATATATATAATATATATATATAAATATATATATATATATATATATATATATATATATCCTTCAATAATAATCTGAACCCTAATATAACTCTCACTTGTATTCTGTCTAAGATTTTTGAAGCACTTCTCAACTCTCATTTCTTAGATCATCTGGAATTCCATTCCCTTATTTCTGATCACTAGTATGGCTTTTCCTATCTCACAGATTTATGGTCTTCTGCCCTTAGGGACCATGGAGAGATTTGTGTGGTGGCGTTTGACATATCTATGGCATTTGACAGGGTATGGCATGCGTCACTGTTTTCGAAGCTCCCATCCTTTGGGTCTCCTCCTTCTCTTTGCTTACTTATATCTAGCTTTCTAATCGTTCCATTTCGGCTATTGTTGATGGGGCGACCTTTTCTTCCTTTCCTGTCAATAGTGGTGTTCCTCAGGGTTCTGTCTTGTCTCCTACTTTATTCCTATTTTTAATTAATGATCTCAGATGCTCATCTAACCGTATCCATTCATATGCCAATGACTCGACCCTCCATTATTCTACTCATTTCAAATCTGCTTTCTCTTTTGCATCTAGACTTGCCACTTGTCTTCATGTTTCCGATTTCTTTCTTTGTGATATGGATAGGATTTCTTAGTGGGGTCTTCTCAACCTTGTGAAATTCAACTTATAGAAATCTCATCTCAAAGACACCTCCTAACTATTCTATTTCTTTCGATGGTTCTCCCATCTCTCTTGTTGACAGTGTAAACATTCTTGGACTTCACATAAACAAAAAAAATGTCTTGGAAACCTCACATCACAATGATTGTTAGGGCTGCCTCAAAGAAGCTGAGAGCTCTTTTTAGACTGCTAGAATCTTTACTTCTTCGCAGTTACTCCAATTATTCAAGGACTCATCCGCCTTTGTATGGAGTACTGCTTTCATATCTGGGGTGGCTCAGGTTTCACCCCTCTTTGGATAGGGTTGAGTCAAAGGCTTTATCCTTACCCTTTATCCTTGCGACGTGACGTTGGTTCCTTGTCCCTTTTCTATAGGTACTACAGAGGCAAATGTTCGAGGGAATTGTCCACTCGTATATCTCTGTCTTTACGACGGCCTCATAACACAAGAGATGCATTGTCTGCACATATATTTGTGTGGACATAGGTAACTAAAGGTTTGTCTGCTGTGGTGCTTCCTTCTTTCCAGCCACCTCTGTTTTGTGAAATTCTCTCCCATCTGTGTTTCCTGCCGAATTTAATCTCAATTACTTTAAAGTCCATGTCTGTGCACACCAACGAAATTTGCGTTAGGTGGGACTTGTAGTTTATTATTTTCTTATTGATCTAACACTCCATCCTTGAATCTTGAATTGTCCTCTGCCCGTGAGCGATGGTGATGTAATATATATATATATATATATATATATATATATATATATATATATATATATATATATATATATATATATATATATATATATATATATATATATATATATATATATATATATATATATACAGAAAATATTTTATTATATATATGCAAAATTGTGCATTTAAATACACAGCTATAATTTATCTCCTAATAAAAGAGGCAAACATATTCTAAAGTCAAATATGTATTTTCTCTGATTTCGGATTCGTGGCTTTACATCAACGTGTGAAGTTTAAAAAGTCCAAAAATTCCGCCTTTTTGTTGAGAAGTAACCATCAATTTTCTGCATATTAATAATGGTTTTGTATTGTATTATAAATCTGAAGATTTTTTGCATTTTGGATAAAGTTATTATTGAAATGAACTTCCCCTTCCCCCATCTGCCCCTCTGTAAGGGGTATATGAGTTGTGAGTTAAATGTTTTTATTATTCTTTGTAGTGGTATTCTAAGGAAATATTCCTTGAAAGGTATCTATTATTTCATAAACATCCATTTTCTATCGTTTTTCTCTTTTTTTTCTCTCATACATTCATGACTTTATATTCACCAAAATATCAAATGATAGAAGATATAAAAGTTTTCTTTTAGGTTTGAGTAGTTCAATTTTTATATTTTGTTACAGTTTATTAGGTCCGTGTTACGTCACATTAAGTATTGAATTTCTGATCCTAAATTTTAAATTACCTATTATAATTCACCCAAATAGGGGAATACTGACTCCAAATCAAAGAGCGACATGCCCCGAAACACGGCGTGTGAAAGTGTGCAACAAAATGGAGATTGAAAAATAGAAATAAGAAAAGTG
>SEYY01021151.1:135000-137500 GCA_009176605.1 Armadillidium nasatum
CACAGTCTTAAAGACGTCAAGAGTGTTTGAAAATAAAGGACAGTTTATAATTCTTTTAGCCTTAGACTCAACCCTATCCCAAAAAGAGCAGGCACCGGAGCACTCTCAAGTGTGAGAAGAGTAAACTATACAAGAACGAATAAGACCCTATTATTGGAGTAACTGTTTAAAAGGAAGAAAAAATCCCGCAATCTGAACATTATTCCCAGCTTCTTTGAGGCCGCCTTTACAACCATTGTGTATGAGGTTTCCAAGACAATTTAATGTGTATGCTCAGCTAAAGAATGTTTATGTTATATTACTTGTGAGACGAGAGAACCGAAGAACGAGACAGGGAAGTTAGAAGGTATTTTTCAGAGAGGAGAGAGAGAGGAGAGAGATGAAGAAATTGAGCTTTTAAAGAGATGAATTTTACCAGGTTGTCATGATTCCACCGCGATATCTCATTTAGATCAGCTTAAAAAAAATCGGAAAGTTAAAGACGAAAAGGAACTCAAGAAGCAAACGAAAGAGCATATTTAATATGATTTGAAGAATGGAGAATTGAGTCTTCGCATAAAAATTAATGAACAGAGTTAGAAGTGCGGCTGAAAGGAAACATGGAGATAGAACAGAACAGAACCCTGAGGTTCACCACTATTAACAGGAAAGGATTAAGAGGTCGCTCCATCAACAAGTGCTGATAGAGTGCGATTTGAGAGAAAACTAGACATAATAAGCAAAGAGCAGAAGGAAACCCTAAGGAAGGGAGCTAAATAAAGAGTAGTGACGAGTGCCATACCTTTTAAAAGCCTTGGACAAGTCAAGCGCCACCGCACAAGATTCCCCATAGACCTAAGGGCGGAAGATCATAAATCAGTGAGGCAGGAAAGTATATTACCAGCAGGCCTCGATTTCTGAATTCATAATGATGATCTGAAAGAAGGGAATGAGACTCCAGATGATCCATGAAATGAGAGTTAAAAATAGTTTAAAAGATTTTAGATAGAACATTATTCCCAGTTTGAAGAATTAGAAAGGCTACCCATCTTTGGAATCGACTAAGCATAATCGTTCTTCCAGCATCGAGGAAGAAGCATTAGGAGAAAGTATATAAGAATTGTTTAGGGTGGAATTAGATGAAAAAAGGAGGTCAAAGAATTTTGCCTTTTCAGAAGGAGTTTTAGCTGCAGATCATCAGAGCGATTAATAGGAGGAAAGGAAGATTTCTAGAAGTTATTGGAAATTTTATGACAATGAGAGAAATTTTTATTGGTCGGAGAACTAAGGAGGTCTGAGTGGTTTCTTTTAGTTAAAATGCTCATGGTCCTGTAGCAATATCACTAAAACGATTCCGAGCTGAATGAAAATAGGCAAAAGTGATAATTGAATGAGTTTTAAGCGTGGTCTCTATTCCGAAGGACACGAAAGCAATTGCCCTTAAACCAAGGATTTTCAGGATAAAAGGATTTAGTTGAATTTAAAATAAAATAAATCTACACTTTATACCGCCAATTACAGCCCCTACCTTTTCATCGGACACCGAAGTGTCCTCCAAGTCAAAACAATATTCATTCCAAGGGTATATAGCAAAGAAAAGACGTGCCAATTAGCCAGATTAAAGTCGCAGAAAGTACGTTTAGGACATGGTGAGGCTTCTGGAGGAAAATTATTTTAATTAAGAGCTATAAGATTTTGGTCAGGGTAAACGATAGACTGGAAATAATAGCCTACTTTATATTAGTATAAACGGAGCCCAATCACACAGAATGGTGTTCCCTGAAATCCCCTAAGTAAAGGACCTCAGTATCTCGATCTGAAGAAGTAACAACCTTGTAACTATAATATAAAAGAGGAAAGTCCAGTATTCAGAACAGTTTCGTGAATGAAGAAAGCAGTTTAGGTTACAAGTCAAATAGTTATAAAAAAAAACATAGCTGTGTCAAAAAAAAGGAGTCCACAAGGATGTTAAACCCATAAGGACAATAGAGTTCTTCTTGTTATAAGTTTTAAAAAGAGGTCAGATAAAACGGAACGAATCTGACTCTGGGTTTTGTGATCACGAAAGAGTGGTATGTGTTAGAACACCTTCCTCACGGTGGGATCAAATCTTATATTCAACGTAGAAGGAAGCTTCGGAACTTAACTGCCATTCTGTGATAAACAACAATAATAATAATAATAATAAATAAAAATAATAATAATAATGATAATAATAATAGTAATAGTAATAGTAATAATAATTTTAATAATAATAAAAATATTAATTAATAATTAATAAAATAAAATAATAATAATAATAATAATAATAATAATAATAATAATTAATATAATTATAATAATGGTAATAATAATATAATATATATATATATATATATATATATATATATATATATATATATATATATATATATATATATATATATATATATATATATATATATATATATATATATATATATATATATATATATATATATATATATATATATATATATAAGGAAGAACAATATGCATAACC
>SEYY01021151.1:140000-145000 GCA_009176605.1 Armadillidium nasatum
ATATATACCCGTGTGTGTGTATATGTGTGGGTGCGAATGTGCGTGTGCATGTGTGCATGTGTGCATGTGTGCATGTGTGCATCATGGTCTTGGCATCAGAATTTTAAAAAAATTTTAAATATTTTCCACGAAGAAATTTTTACTTACTTAAAAGACAGGTGATAACTTCATTTGAGTTCTGACTCCATAAACATTCATCCTGTTACCAATGTGAGGGTGTAATTATTATTATCGTATTTAAACTAATATCAAATTTGCTATGGAAACATTTAAGTTCTAACAATTTTATATGAGAGAAGAATAAATTTAGGAAAGGATGTTTTATAAATCTGTTTTGTAAGTTGTAGGTAACATTTCTTATAATATATATTATATATATATATATATATATATATATATATATATATATATATATATATATATATATATATATATATATATATATATATATATATATATATATATATATATATATATATATATATATATATATATATATATATATATATTCTATAGTGAGAAAATTCTTAACTCCATTCTCGACACCTCACATCTAAGAAGTTTGTTTTGATAAAGAGGAAAAAAAAAAAAAAAAAAAAGATTTGTGTTGTGCGTTTTAGAAGATGTTGAAGTTGGATGGAAGGTTATGGTAAAGAGATAAGATGAATAAGCTGAGTTTTTGAGCAATTGAAAACGACCATGTTTCCTCTCTCGTCCAGTTCTGAAGACCGTAAGTCGGTTGCCTAAGGGCCATACTTCAAGCATCAGCTTTTTGCAATTAAGTGATATGCTTTTGAAATTGAAAATAGCAAAGAATGATATTGTTGTCAGCATAAGAGTGGATAGACGATAAGGTTTTAGATAAGGTTTTTTTATTAGTATCTTTAACGATGAATAGAAAGAAACTGGTCTTTAAACATAACCTTAATATATATATATATATATATATATATATATATATATATATATATATATATATATATATATATATATATATATATATATATATATATATATATATATATATATATATATATATATATATATATATATATATATATATATATATATATATATATATATATATATATATATATATATATATATATATATATATATATATATATATATATATATATATATATATATATATATATATATATATATATATATATATATATATATATATATATATATATATATATATATATATATATATATATATATATATATATATATATATATATATATATATATATATATATATATATATATATATATATATATATATATATATATATATATATATATATATATATATATATATATATATATATATATATATATATATATATATATATATATATATATATATATATATATATATATATATATATATATATATCGTAAATCATTAGTGGCAAAGAAATAAATAGTTATGCTTACTATTTGTTCATTTTAATTTTATATTTATTTATGTAGCAGTAGAAAAGTAATGAAAAAAAAAAGTAAAAAATAATTTATCGTTCTTCCAGTTAGAAGCAATAAATAAGTTATTTGTACGTCATTTTACAAGTTATAAGGTCGTAACTATCTCCCCCTTTATATACTCAAGTTCTACCCAAGTTATTTTCCTCTACAGTAATGCCGAATATGTATTGTACCCTTCATAATATGTAATTCTCTTGGTTATTTACCGTCTGAAGAGATGATTTCTTTGTAAGAAGTAATAGTATGCAAATTCATTCTCTTATTTTCATCATAGGTTTTTTTTTTTTTTTTTTTTTTTTTTTTTTTTTTACTTTGGTTTTTCTTTTTTTAGGTATTGTTTTTTTTTTTTTTTTTTTTTTTTTTTCCTTTTTTGTTCGTTATTAGAAAACTGCTTCTTAAACAGGGTATTATTAAGCGATACAGCTTTTCTTTATTAATGTTTTGGTTTATTTAAGAGGGTTTTTTCGATGCGCGTTTCTGGTTTTTATGTTCTATAAAATATAAATAAGATCATTGGCAATGGAGAGAGAGAAAAAAAAAAAAAAAATTATGAACGTTTCTCGAAGCGTTGTTTTCCACTTTGAAGTTTCGTTTTGAACTCGAACATAAATTTCTGATTTCAAAACTTCTTAAGGTTACGTATTGTGAGTTCATGAAAAATAGGATGAAGAGCTTGACCTCTTTGGTCAGTCGGGGTCACTTCTTATATGTAAAGGGAGGGGCCGAATGAAAGTGGGAGGCTCTTGACTTGTGAGTTATGCGAAAATTGCCTGGAAAAATTTTATGAGTTGCTCTTGCTTTTTTGCTAGGGTAATTATTATTATTATTATTATTATTATTATTATTATTATTATTATTATTATTATTATTATTATTATTATTATTATTATTATTATTATTATTATTATTATTATTATTATTATTATTATTATTATTATTATTATTATTATTATTATTATTATTATTATTATTATTATTATTATTATTATTATTATTATTATTATTACTACTTTTAATATTATTATTATCACCAAAATAATAATAATATTATTATTATTATTAATATAGTTATTACTTCTAAAATTATTATTAATGCATTTATTATTATTACTCCTATTATTATTATTATTATTATTATTATTATTATTACTATAAAATAATAATAATAATAATAATAATAATAATAATAATAATAATAATAATAATAATAATAATTATTATTATTATTATTATTATTATTATTATTATTATTATTATTAATATTATTAATGCTATTATTATTATTATTATTATTATTATTATTATTATTATTATTGCTATTATAATTATTATTATTATTTTTATTATTATTATTATTATTATTATTATTATTACTATCATCATTATTTTAATAAATTTAAAATAGGTTGTATGCTGTTTAGAAAAATTTATAATAACTTAGTAAACAATAAAAAATTTCGACCTGTTAATAATATCGATTATTATAATGCAGTAACAAGTAAAACAACAATCAATAATATCGATTATTTGTTTCAATGAAATTAATCTCAAATAAGAGAAAACTTAATGAAAGGAAACTTTTTTTTTAAATTTATTTATTTATTTATTTTTTTTTTTTTTGACTGATTAACGATGTTAAACTTGTGATTAATCTATTGTATAATTTATAATTTTAATATATATATATATATATATATATATATATATATATATATATATATATATATATATATATATATATATATATATATATATATATATATATATATATATATATATATAGTGTGTGTATGTTTGTGTGTGATTGTTTATATGAATATGTGTGATTGTAGGAATATGTATTTAAAAATACGCTTATTCCATGTACTTCCTAAGTTGCATGCTGTTTTATAAACTATTTCCTACTCCTACTGGTTTAGACATTTCCATCCTGAAGGATGCGTACTCATTTAACCTGTGCTAATTGAGAGGGACACCTATCAACTCTCTCACTATCGATCTGTTGTCTTAACCTTCGTTCTTTTCAAAGCTTTCGAATGTACGCTTAATTAAAAGAAAAATATCGAAACCCAGAAAGGAAATTTCTCGGAACTTTCATTAAGTCCACTCTACAGATCTTTAACAGAAAGATTTGAAAACATCGTTCTTCTAATTTCTTCTCTGATCGAAAGTATGATTCTTCCGGTGATTTTCTTTCGTTATTTTCTGATTCTCCGTCCTCTACTCTTCGACAGTTGAATTAATCTGTTTTTTTTATGACATAAGACACATCGAAGGTTTTCGATAGAATCTGCCATAAAACTTTGCTTTCCACGCTTACCTATTTCGGTATCTTTTTCTCTCTTTGACTTACTCTTTGATCGTAGTATGGAAGTAGTTTTAGATCGACCTATTCATCCTTTATATCTATTAAAAGTGATGATCCTCAAGGTTCTATCCTTTTTCCTATTTTTTCTCTACTTTTTATCACTGACCTTCTATCTGTCACTTGATCTCCACCTATTTCCAACATTCATTATTTTTTCCGTTTTTAAAGGCCTTGCGGCACTTTAAAATAACACTTGTTAGGAAATAGCTTTGGAGTAATTTACCTCTAATCTATTCTCCATTTCTAATTGAAATAAAAACTTGGCTTTGCTAAAACCTCAATTCCTTTACCTCTCCGATCGACAATTCTTTCTTTAGCACTACAATTTCTTTGTATGTTTACTATCCAAAATTTTCTGTTTTCTTAATATTCTTTATTTTACCTTTTTTCGAGATCTTTCTTTGTACTATTACATTTTTCACTCAATATATATATATATATATATATATATATATATATATATATATATATATATATATATATATATATATATATATATATATATATATATATATATATATATATATATATATATATATATATATATATATATATATATATATATATATATATATATATATATATATATATATATATATATATATATATATATATATATATATATATATATATATATATATATATATATATATATATATATATATATATATATATATATATATATATATATATATATATATATATATATATATATATATATATATATATATATATATATATATATATATATATATATATATATATATATATATATATATATATATATATATATATATATATATACTGAACTTGGAGTGAAATAAGCCGTAAATATTTTAATGAAATTGCATTTGAAAGTATTAATCTTTGAAAGATAATAAAATTACAAACTGAAGATATAAGTTAAGAAGCCATTTTTTTTATCTTATTTTATCAAGAGGGAATTAATTAAAATGATTTAATCTATTGAAAACCTAACGTTTCGATTTTTTTTTCGCACTGATTACCTAATATGATGAACGACGCCTTCATTTACAATTAAAAAAATTATTATTTTAAAATGTTTAATTGGATCTTGTATTTTAAAAGAATTTAAAATTTTTTTATTCATGAGTGTATTTTGAAACTGTAAATAAGGTAA
>SEYY01021151.1:150000-152500 GCA_009176605.1 Armadillidium nasatum
CTAGCATGGACCAGGCGATATCATCCCTCATACTTTTAATTATCTTGAATATTAGCACATGTCAATAATTTTTTATTCTTGCTACTCAGCTTTGAACTCTTTTTCTAATCTGTTCTTCTCATATCATCTCCCATACCTGAATTCTATTTTCCAAGTCGTTCTTTGGAATGGTCGGTACCTTTGTCTAGAAATTTTAGAATTTTGGTTCCCCAAACTAATAAAAACTAATAAATATAATGGTTACTACTACTTTGGGAAGGAAAGGCACCTAGGTATTTGAAAGTCTACTGTCAATGTGATTCTCTCTCATTTTTAAGAAAACGCACATTTTATTAATAATATTTTATTAATATTATTAATAAACGTCAAAAATTTAATCTTATTTGAACTTTGCTCTTGTTCTATTTGAATATTTGAAAAAATCATTAAGGATTAGTGGTCTTTATAAAACTATATAAAAATATATAAAATATACATAAAAATATAAATATAAAAATATAAAAATTTCCGTGAAAACTAATATTAGATCTTTTTTTTGTCTTGTCATTAATATTTTTCAAATGTTTTAATTATAATGTTTTCAATTTATCTTTTCAGCTAGTAAAGAACAAATTACCACAACGAATGAAGGTCACAGAAGTCATTCAAAGACTTTGATTTGCTTGTACTGTAAAGGTAATGCAAGAATAATTGAATATAAGTGGACAACTCGATTGAACTGTGTAGTGTCTGTATAAGAGGGATAGAATACCAGCATCAAGTCATAAAGAAAGAGTCAAGACATTTAAAGTTTACTAAATTTTAGACTTAATTTAAGTTTAATATTAAAATATATAAATATATATATGATTTTTCATTTCTCAGAGCTTAATTCTTGGACTACAATACTAACTCTGTTCATTTTGGGTTCTAAATCCTTAAATGAGAAAGGATGGAATCATTTAATTTTTCCTTAAAATATATATATATTATGATTGTTATTATTATCCCTTGTTACATAATTTATTTTTTAAACTTTTCATTTGTCCTACCTTGGAGTTTAGTTTTATTTCTCTAATTTTTTATCCGTTTTCTCTTTCTAATTCATTATTTACTTTTCTCATTTCACCACTTTCTCTCTCTCTCTCTCTCTCTCTCTCTCTCTCTCTCTCTCTCTCTCTCTCTCTCTTTTCCTCCTGTAAGAAATATGGAACTGAGGATCTTGTTTCAGATCCCTCTGACTCTTGGACTCTAACCTATTGATCGTAGTGAATCATTTGCTATATCGTTGAATATAAAGAAAACTTTTGAGAGAGTTCATTATAAACCTTTAATTTCCAAACTTCCCTCATTCGGTCTTTATCTTTCTCTCAATAACGTTATCTAATTTCCCCTCTTGTTTCTCAGTGGCATTTGTTGTTGGCAGTCATTGTCCCCTCTTAAAATCTATACATTATGGCCTTCCTCAGGATACTCATCTTATTCAGTTACTTTTTAGTGAAAATTAATTAAAATTTTTTTTATCACTTGATCAATTTCTTCTCCATTCATTCTACTCTACATCAATTACTCGATGCTAGAGGGATGGTGGAAAGTAAATGAACTCCGTGTTTCTCGTATCTCTAAATGGTCAAGTTCTTTATCAATTTCCCTGACAAATCAAAGCATTTTTTTTTCCTGTTTCAATAATATTTATATTTTTAAAAAGTTGAACCTCTAAGGTACAGTCGTGAACAGAAGTTCGTTCCTATTATGCTGGAAATAAATATTTATATAAAATGGAGATAATTTCATAAAAGCTCTATTTTGAATAAAAAGAAAATAAAAACATTGAGCGGGGCTTAATTGAACTGTGATTGGCTGAATCTGAGATGATCTCCATTTTATATAAATATTTATTTCCAGCTTAATAGGAACGAACTTCTGTTCAAGACTGTACCTTAATTTTTTTTTAAACTCACCAATGTTAATTGTGTACAGAGGTTTTGTTTGAGAAAGACTTCATGTTGCCCATATCAGATTTACAACCTTTCTTCTTTCTATAATTTACCCCATAACATTACTGCAATGCACATTCTTTATTATATACAACCAGAAATGTTTGTAACGTATTTTCTTTTTCTGTTTTCCTCATTTATTTAAATTTTCGCTTTCTAACAGCAGTATCAAGGCATGTCGGACTTTAATCTAGACACATTCAAGTCATTCCTTTATATCTTGAGAACTATCTTTTAGTTTTTTTCAGTTATATCTATATTATATATATATATATATATATATATATATATATATATATATATATATATATATATATATATATATATATATATATAATATATAATATATATATATATATTATATATATATATATATATAATATATATATATATATATATATATATATAATATATATATAAATATATATATATATATATATATATATATATATATATATATATATATATATATATAGAGAGAGAGAGAGAGAGAGAGAGAGAGAGAGACAAGAAGTATATTTATT
>SEYY01021152.1:0-20000 GCA_009176605.1 Armadillidium nasatum
TAGAATAAAGAAAAGTATAGATTATTATAGATATTGAAAGTTTATTTGCCTTTTTCTTATTTGTAACTATCTTGTTAGAAATGCGTCACGTTGATCATTCCAATTTTCTTCTTATTTTTCCTTCATATATCTATTTTATTTCTATAACCTATTTTAACTTAAAAGAATATTAAATCTATATTTATCAAAGTCAGAACTAATTTACAAATTTTCCTGTAATCCTAAAAAAGAAAAAATCAAATAAAATAAACTTCCCTAAAAAAGGAACTCTTACCTAGAAAAAAAACAATGGCCCCTAAATCATGTAAAGCGTTCCACAAACACTTACCTGAAAATAAATCAGATATCTTATAATTTTCTCTTTCTTCTTTTTACCCCCTAATCACATCCTAATGCCTTTCTCAATTCCAACCTGTTTTTCCTATTATCTTTCTTTGTAAGACCATCTGCTAATTGTAACCTAGAATTTACCCATTCAACTGACTTTATTATCTTGTTCTCCATTTTTTCTTTTAAATTTGCCAATTCTATTCTCAATATTCTATTCTTTACACCTTTTGTAGATTTTATACTATCCCTTAATGATTTACAATCAGTCATTGCTATAATGTCTATGATATCAGAAGTATTTTTATTTGTCAATTCTTCCCATAAATACTTAATATATTCCCCCCATTCTATAGCTTCCACCATACTTAAGGTTTCAGCCGACAAAGTTGAGCTTACCACACGTTTCGCAACTTTTGACTTCCGTAATAAAGGACAATAATTACCTGTCATGTCCTTCATCCTTATACAATACCCTATCTGAGTTCTTCCTTCGCTCACATTGCCAAATGAAGCATCGGAATATACTTCTAATCTCATTCTCCCTCCTTTTAATTTTGGTATTTTCATTTGAATTTCTTCTCTTTTTGCTCTCTCTGCTACCTTAACTAGCTCTTCGTAATCTTTCATTTTAGCCTCCTTCATATTCCTCCCAAAGAAACTCACATCAAAACTAAGATCTGGACGAGTATTATGTGACATCCAATTTAGTTTTCCTAACAAGGATCTATATTCTGTCATCTCTTCTTCATTTAACTTTTCATCCTTATTATTCTTGATTACCTTATTTATCACTAATTTGTTCCTTGAATAACTCTTTTGACTAATATAAATCTCTCCTTTTTCCTTTTGTTCAATTTCAATTCCTAGATATTTGAAAACTCTGCTTTCTTCTCTTCCAACATTCAACTCCTCCTTTATTTTCTATATAATTTTCTATTCAAATATTTTATCTCCTCCATAAATGAGATCATCAACATGAATCCCCATTATTCCATAAACTCTGCCACCATCTTCCCATTTAAATATTGTGTTATCTATTTTACTTCTTTTCCCTCCTAATTTTATTAACACTTCAACCAAACTCTCGTACCATTTTCTAGCTGCATCTTTCAACCCATAAACTGCTTTCTTTAATTTCCATAATTTTACGGTATTGGCCTCTTCAGGAGGTTTTATCACCACCTCTCTTTCCATTTCCTTTCCTTGCAAGTATGCTGTCTTCACATCCAAAGTGTTTACCTGCCAATCCTTCATATTGATTATAGCCAAGATTACTTTTAACCCTTCTATTGAAAAAGTGGGTGCTTCACAATCTTCTGTATCTAAACATTCTTTTTCCATAAAACCCTTCACCACTAATCTTGCTTTACATATCTTATCTCCCTCCTTCTCCTTTTCAGTAATTATCCACCTTGTTTTAAGTACCTTATTTTCTTTATATCTGTCAATCTCTTCAAAAACATTATTCTCTTTCCAACTTGAAATTTCCTTCTTTTTTGCATCTTTAATTTTCTCCATTTTATCAGTTTCGTGACTGTTAAAGTTAACCACCTTACCTTCACTAAAGTACGTTTCACCTTGATCTCCTTTATCTTTCTCTACTTCATATTCTCTTAAGTCTGCCCAAAACTCTTCCTCAGAGTCTAAATCCTTAACGTTATAAGTACCATCAAATTTACCGCCTCTTTTACCTCCTAAACTCATTACTCTTACTCTTCTCCACCCCTCTTCATCCTCATGTCTGATTCGATAATTTCTTCCTTTTCGAATATCATTAGTATGAACCTCCTCAATTTCCCTAAAATTGTCATTACAACTGTTTTTTTAATATTCACTTAATATTATTAGTATTATCATTATTACAATCTTAATTTTTCCATTTAAGATTGTAACCTTTGATTTTTAATAAATTAGTGATAAATTCGTACACTAAATGTTCTGTAAGGAGCCATGATATTTAGCAAATAATGCAGAAAATGGAAGTCATA
Source organism: Armadillidium nasatum (assembly GCA_009176605.1). NCBI lineage: Eukaryota > Metazoa > Arthropoda > Malacostraca > Isopoda > Armadillidiidae > Armadillidium > Armadillidium nasatum. The sequence goes on from SEYY01021152.1 coordinate 2,319, forward strand.
TATGATTTTATTGTAATTTATAAATTTGTAATGTATAGTTTAGAAAAATTTTACTTTTTCAATGCTTATCAATATGAATATTGATATTTTTCTATATTTGTTTCATAATTTTGCGTAAATTTTTTTTTTTGGCTATGGCATGGTATGATATTTTTTATTGTATTGAAACTACATAAATAAAATAGGTAATAGTTTAAGTCTATCACTATAACTTTGTAGTTTCACTATATTGAAAATATAAGGATGAATTAAGCTAAAATGCAGGAAAAAAAAAAAAATCACCACTCACTGGTTGGTGGGTATTGAATATTTATTGAAAATATATAGACAAATTATGCTGAAATGCATGAAAAACCTATTTAAGAATGGAGAAGTAAGTATCACCACTTGCTCATGGATCTTGGGGCCATAGATAAATGTCCATGTGCCTTGCATTTGCATCTTTTATTATAATAGGGTATTAATAATAATAAGCATATATCAAAAAAAAAATTTAATTTACCTTAAAATTTTATTAAAGTTCAGCAGTGAAAACATAAATGCATTGCAAAAGATCATTTGTTTATGATGGTGCTCTGCCCCTTATTACGCTTGACCATTGAGTGTGGTGATACTTCTCCACTCTTAATGTTTTTTATGTTTTTCACATTTTATCTTTATATTTTCAGTAAATATTCAGTACTTACCTACCCATGAGTGGTCATGATATTTATTTTTTCAGCATATTTTGTTTTTTTATTTTCAATATAGTAAAACTACAAAGTGGTTGTGATTGACTAAACTATTACCATAAAATATATTTAAATACATTAAATAAAGGTTAATGAATTATGGACAACCACTTTTATATATACAATAAAAAATTTTTTTTTAAAAACAACTCCTATATATATATTTAGTAAACCTAACTAATGACATTATACAACTAATCACACATGCAACTTGCAATAAACCAACACCCACTACAAAACTGCTAGTTAGGCTTAGTCACAAGCTTGTTTGAAAATTCATATATACCCACCAATTTGGTTTAGTCATTATACTATACGTTATCTAAATCATCCATATATCTATCTAGCCCCCTCTTAAATGCTGCAAGAGAATCACAGTCAACAATCTCCTATGGCAACCCATTCCAAAAATTAACAACTCTATTAGTGAAAGAGTATTTTCTTAGATTGAGATAACATGACTTCTTTTTAATTTTCTTATGCCCTCTAGTTTCTCCTCCATGGTCCACTATAAAGTATATTTCAATCTTTGTATTACTGTCAGATACAAATATTTTGTAAACTTGTGTCATATTCCCTCTGAGAAATCTCCTTTCAACTGAGAACATTCTCAGCTCCTTCAACCTCTCCTCATAGCTCTTACGTTCAAAGCCAGAAATCATCATTGTTACTCAATTTTGTACTCTCTCCAGCATATCTATGTCTTTTCTTAAATGTGGAACCCAAACTTGTGCACAATACTTTAATGCTGGCCTAACATAGCTATTATATAGCTTGCTTATAACCTCTTTGCTCTTGTAAACTACATTGCGATTTATTATACCTAACATCTTATGTCTATTCCTTGCTTCCAAACACTGATCACTCACTTTCAGATTACTGCTAATAATCACACCTAAATCTTTTTCTTGGTCCACTGTCCCAAGCCAATCCCCATTCATATCTTAATTAAGTCTTTCATTTGAGTAACCTACATAAAGAACTTAAATTTTTTATTATTCAAATTAATTTACTTCTTATCTGCCCATCCAAGGAGTCTATCTAGATCATCTTTAAGCTTTATACATCCATCATTATTCCTTACTGAGGTGAACACCATGATAATATCTTAAAAACTTAGAAATCCTTACATTAAGACCTTTGTCTAAATCATTTATATATATTAGGACAGTTGTGGTCCCAGCACAGAACCCTGTGGGACCCCACTCTTCACTGTTTCCCATAATGATTTATTTCCATTCAGTAGGATACACTGTCTTCTGTTCTTCAACCACTCTTAAATTCACTCATCCTATACCACACTTTGTCAACTTTTACACCATCTTATCAAAAGCTTTGCTAAAGTCTAAATATATACCATCAACTGAGTCACCCTTGTCTATACATTCAGTAATATATTCAATAAATTCTAGAAGGTTACCCTTTCCAAAACCATGCTTGGAGTTATGCTGTATCTTATCATCCAAATGTTTCTCTACATGACTTTTCAGTAACTTTTCCAAAACTTTTACAACCAGAGATGTTAAGCTAACTGGCTATAGTTTCCTAGATATTCATTACTACCTTTCTTATAAATGGGTACAACATGTGCCATTTTCCAGTCTTCATGTACCTCTCTGAAAGCAATAGATTGTTTAAAAATCAAATATAATGCCTTTTTAATACTGCTACTCCCCTCTTTTAGAATTCTACCATATATACCATCAGGACCAGCTGCCTTATTTGGGTCAATATGTTCTAGGAAAGATTTAATTTCATTTAACTCAATTTCAAATGCTGTACACCTATTTATTACATGTATACTAGAGCTATTAATCTCTAAACTGTAATCTAATCTTTCCTCAGTAAACACTGATGCAAAATAAGCATTGAAAATATTAATCAACTTATCCATACTTACTAAAGTCCCATCAATTTTAATTGGACCAATTTTCTTATCCTTACTTTTAAATTTATAGTAGCTAAAAAATTTATTCTGCCATTCTCTTTGCTTTTCTTATTGACTGGTTAAGTTCATTCCTAATTCTTGTGTAGTGTTGTAAATCTTCCTCCCTGCTACCCTTGAATATTTTAAAACATCTATGCTTTTCACTGAATTTCTCTTTTATTTCATTATTCCACCAACTAGGTTTTCTCTTTGCCACCCTAATAGGTTTATCTTTAAAATATAGACTGATTATTAGTATTTACTTGAAATCTTACCACATGTTAAAATAATTTTTACCATTAATCTCTCTATCCCAGTCAATTTCATTAAATATTGCTCAAAATTTGTTATAAATTGCCATTTCTAAAATCAAATATCCCTTTCCTTATTGACTGGCAATTTGGGTCCAGACATCACATTCCAGTTAAATCTAATTATATAATGGTCGCTAGTCCCTAAAATTTCCTCAACTCTGACATCATTTGTTAATATTAAATCTAACAATGAATGCATGCCTTGTAAGTTCTTGCACCACCTGACTCAAAAAGTTTTATAGAATACAGTTTATAAATATCAAATTTCTATGACCATACTACTCAAAGTATCCCACTCAATTTCTGTAAAATAAAAATCTCCCATTATGACTATCCCTTTTACAGTAATTTGTCATGCTACCTTGATTTCCTACACTGTTTCTTCATCTAATACTTAGTTCTGATCAGGAGCTCTATAAAATGCTGCTATCCTGTATGATTTATTATGCTTAAGAATATCTACCCACACAGATTCCACATTGATTTGTTTTAATGTCAGTTATTAACACTGATTGAATATTGCTTTTAATATAAAGTGCTAGATGATATAACTTGTTAACTCATTTTTGTTTCTAAGGCTCTGAACATTTGCGTAGAAACATTTCATATTTAGTATGTCATTATATGTATCTTTTCCATCTTGATTTTTAATAGTCTTCATTCCTATTAATAGGCCCATGTTGTAAAGCAATTTTATTTTTGTTCATACCTCCATCAATCCCACCACCAGCATTATAATCACCTTCATCTCCACAACTAGCAGTGCCAAAATTGCTCCATTCACTCCTATCCTTACCTAGTTTTCTGACAGACATCTCTCCAGTCAGTAACTTAGAAACTGCACACCCCTTTGACTAAGGTGAACTCCATCTCTTGCAAATATATTTTTGTCCTGAAATTCTTCCCAGTGATACAAAATCTAATATTCTCTGAAAAACATAAATTCCTAACCCTTTTTATTTGCACTTAAGGCCCCTACTTTCCCATTTTAGACCTGCACCCATCCTAAGCAATATGCCTGGATATTTCCATAAATATATTGTGGGTATACTGGCAAAATAGACCAAGTCAAAAAACCCAAGTTTGTGTTAAATTACAATTTGAAGTACTAAGTAGTACCAAAAATCAGGATTTAAATAAAATAACCAAGAAAGAAAAAAATTATAATATAGAAGAAAGATTAAATCATGATTTTTCGTACTACTTAGAACTTTAAATTGTTATTTAACACAAACTTAGTTTTGTGACTTGGTCAATTTTTCCAGTACACCCACAATATATTTATTCAAAATATAAGAAGATTCATTCTTCTCAATCTTCAAATTGCTAAGAAAATCTTTTAATAGGTTGAAACGGTTTTTATTCATTTATTGTATAGTTTGAAATGTAAATTAGTTGACCTATGTAATGTGATATAAATTTTATTAGTGTATGACAGATATAAAACCAATGAAATAAGTCAAATTATTGTTAGTAAAGAGTGGATCTTTTCACATGACTAGAATTGGTAGCCAAAATTCTCAGCTTGACTCTTCAAGCGATTAACTCTGTTAACTAGCAAGTGGCAGAATCCATTTTAAGAAATAATGAACCTTTATTTTTTTTCCCAACTACAAGTTCTTTCCTTTCTGGAGGAGCTCTTAAGTTAATTAGTTATTTTTCCACTTAATGCCTTGAAAGGTTGATTAGGAAAGTAAGGTTAAGGTCATCATTTTTTATTACCAGTTTTATGAAAAGCTGAAACTTTTTCTAGTCATTCTTGTAACAAGTCTGAAGTAAAGAAACTTGTATGTGATATTTTTTCTTCAGTAGATATGTCTTTTGATTTAGTTGAAAGATTTTTATTGTGACAATCTTAGGAACGTCTTTCAGATTTTTTTTATAGATTTTAATGCTCTGGTTTGTGCATTTTTAATTGTACCAGTAAAATTAATTTTTGCTATTACCTTCTATATACAATGACACACATATTCTTGTAAAATATTCAGAAACAGAAGTTTTAGTTGTTCTTTTTACCATTTTGAGATGGTGTTTTGATTATGAAAAAAAAAATTTATAATTAACTCAATTTTGAGTGTGAAAAGTTTTATGAAAATAAAAATGTATTGGCATTAATCTATCTGAAATTGAATTATTAATTTATGTTGAGATGGTAGTCAGCCTCTTCTTTATGCTAACTCTGACACTACTATTATTAAAATTGCTTCAAACTCTTATTCCATAGCTTGCCTATTACATGGAGGTACGAAAATAAATTGACGGTATTAAAATATTAAAAATTGTTTTTAATATAAACAAGTGCTTATGTGAACAAATTTGCATGTTTAAACATATTTCAGCAAGATCTAACTGAGATCATAAGTATCCCTAACTTATTGTTAGGAATGTAAACCATTATATTTATATAAAGTTAATTAGATTGATGATAATTGAGCAATGTTATTTCTAATTTTAAAAAATTAATTTGATATTCTGAAGGCAGTTAACCAAAGAGTAACCAAGCAGCCATTATAATTGAGAGGGAAGATAAATTATAAATGTTTTCTAGAAACATTTGATTTGAAATTAAGGAATTGGGAAGGTCTTTATCATCAGATTTTGATATGAGAAAGTTAATTAATAAGAAAATTAAATTAACCTATAAAAATGTGTATTTTGTACACAAAATAAATTTGAAAATAAATATGAAATGTTTAGTTGGTCAGTTTACTCTCATCTTCTGTAAAGAATAAATTTCAAATATTTTTTTTCTTTATTGTAATGAATTTTTTTTTTGGATTTTTTTTTTTTTGTTTAATTCCCACATTGAGTATAGATATGTCTTTGAAACTGCAATGCCTGTAAGAATAAGTAATGACAATAATATAGAGTAATTTCTTTTTTATTAATTTTTTTTTATTAGGTGTTGGGAAGAGTTCGCTTCTACTTCGATTTGCTGATAACACGTTTACTGGCAACTACATTACGACCATTGGAGTAGATTTTAAAATAAGGACACTGGAAGTTGATGGTGAAAAGGTGAAACTTCAGATATGGGATACTGCCGGACAGGAAAGATTCAGAACAATTACTTCAACGTAAGTATGAAAGAAGTATTCTTCCCATTCTTTCATATTAGTTAAATTTTGGCTTAACATTAAAAAAAAAATATATATATATATTTTTTTTGATTGACTCTATTTTTAATTTTTTATTGAAACACTGTTACAGATTGTAAATATATTACTCAAAAGCATTCTTTTCATTTCAGATATTATAGAGGAACTCATGGAGTTATTGTTGTTTATGATGTTACTAATGGAGAAAGTTTTGCCAATGTAAAACGATGGCTCCATGAAATTGATCAGAATTGTGAAGTTGTAAATAGAATTCTGGGTAAGCTGCTATTATTATTATTATTATTATTATTATTATTATTATTATTATTATTATTATTATTATTATTATTATTATTATTATTATTATTATTATTATTATCATTATCATTATTATTATTATTATTATTATTATTATCATTATTAACTTTAGTTTGAGAATATGAGGATGAATCAGGTGAAAGAAAGATTTTCATTATTATATTTGAGTGGGAATGTGAAGTTTAGGGTAAACAAGGTTGAAAGAAAAGAAAAGAAAAAAAGGATCCTTAGAAATTTAATTTAGTGGATACACTTGAATCCAGAGGAAAATTTGTAGAAAAACTTTATGGGGGATTTAAGAAAGAATTATTGAAGATAAGCAAATGAGGGGAGAGTATTATTATGGAGTATGAATGAAAAGCCTTGAAAAGTTTGGAATTTTGTTGACATAAGAATTTGATGAATGAAATAAGGGGAAATTTATATCATGACAGAAGCCAGAATTAAATTATTAAGAAAGAGAAAGTGGAAGAAAATGAAACAAAGTGGAAGAACTTACAGTAAATGTTATGCTGTTGAATATGGCTTTGGTTTGACCCAGGTCTGAAATAAAAGAAGTTCTGATATTGATAAAATGCGTGTTAAGGTTTGGTGGGAAAAGGAATGCACATTTATTCACATTAATCTCGCCATATCTCTAGTGTTTTTGAGATGAATATCAAAACTGATCTTTTGCGGTACACAGGAAGAAAATTTCCTTGGATGTAAAGTTATCATTGTATTACTCAAAGAATTAAGATGATCTCTTGGAAAAACTTTTCCAAAGATTTAAAATAAAATTAACTTATTGTTGCCAGAAATATGTATGTGAACATTTGAGAATAATAAGTAATAAAAAAAAATTGGTGTTTTGATGTTTATTTACGGAATACACTTATTGCCTGTATTATTTTTATTTTCAAAGTTTCATATATATATATATATATATATATATATATATATATATATATATATATATATATATATATATATATATATATATATATATATATATATATATATATATATATATATATCAGTTGGAAATAAAAATGACTGTCCAGACCGCAAAGTTGTCTTACATGAAGACGCGAAGCGATTTGCAGATCAGATGAATATAAAACTTTTTGAAACAAGTGCAAAAGAAAATATCAATGTTGAAGAGGTGAGTGCATAGAATTTTTTTTTTTATTATTAAATATTAATAAATTTAATTTAATTTTTCTAATATTATGAGTTGGTGACATGTTGATTTTTTTTTTTTTTTTTTGCTCTATGATGATAAATTTTTGGGATGAAAGAAGTTAGGAAAATTTTGCAAGTTTGTTTTTATTATTATAGTACATTGGGATATAAATATTTTAACATTGTAACCGAATCACTTATGTGTACCCCAAAATTTAAATGATGTGAGGTATGTTGGAAATAAGTGAAGGTTTGAAATCACCTTCAAAACTGGTACAAAAGATTGACTACTGAAAATGCATTTGTAATAGGCGACTGATAACTATTGATGGTGTTTTAACTTTTTTTTTTTTTCTTGTTGTTGTCAAACCTTTCAACTATTGATTTTTAAATTTCATATTAAGTAAACTCAAGAAGGAAACCGTTCTCTATTTTCAAATTCTCAAAATAAAATTAATAAAGAGCTGCACTTTGGGTGTCATCCATACTTAATTAAGAAGGTAAAGAAAAATTCTAAATATTTTACTTTATTTTATTTTTTATTTTTTTAATGATAAAAATGTAAAAAAAAAAAAAAAAAAAAAATCTGGTTGACATGACTCTTTATCATCAGAAAATCATTTATATCATACCTACTACCTATTGTATGTTACAATGCTAGTTGTAAAACGGTATTTACGATACATATATTCAATAAAGTTGTGAAAAGGTGTACTGCTACTCAGACTAGGAGGAATTATATTTCTTACCAATATAGGATGGTAATTGCAACCTCTCTTACTACATTCTAAGGTGGTAGAGTTGGAAGTTGCATTGCACAGTTTGAATGTAATGATGGAGTGACATGTTGAAGCTGAAGTCAGAGTTGGACAGTTTGAGAACTAACTTAGCAATCCTGATATTCTTTACACATTACTCTATTTTCACTAACTTATCAGTAGACAGGATTTCAAAGGCATGTCCTAAATGGCTTTAAAGAGTCCGCCACTCTAAAAGTTTGACTGCGTTGACTGACAATGACTTTAACTTTAACTACACAACCCAATCTTTCTTCAGGTATATACTTCACAAAAGCACATACAAAATAATGAGAAACACACGAACAGAAGTGTTGGTCCCAAAAGTAAATAAAATATTTGAACATGTTTGTATTTTAAGGTTCGTAAATCACAAGGATTCTTTCTTCCAGTTTTGCTTTTTTTATTTCATTCATTTAATTAAGAAGAAATTTTGTATCAAATAAATAGGATTTTTGGAATAGAAATATTGTGTAAAAGACATAAAACTCTTCCTTAATGTGGGTTTTTTTTTTTTTTTTTCTTTTTCTTAAACATAATTTATATCAAACTTTCCCTTGTTTGTGTATGGGGGAGGGGATTGAGTTTAAAGTTGAATTTTTTGATAGCAACTCTGCATAGGTTTGTGCTTGCTCAACATGCAAAACGTTCTGAAATATGTTGCCACTTCCTTCCCTTAAATTGACCCAGTCTCTTTTTATTTATTAATAAATAATTGTGATTTGAAATTGGAATGAGTTTTCTTATGAGCAGTCTGGTTATGGCACTGAAGAATATGCAGCTTGGTTGGAGTGCCTCTCTGAGGGCTACTGAAACACATCACTATTTTGATGTGTCCTTCAAAAGTCAAGAAAAATCTATTATGTTGCCTACCTTGTGTTGAGCATTGTATATAATAGGCGTTTTGCTATCACACGAAGCGTGAGGATAAGCAGAAGCTTTTATCATATAATTGTTACTATTGTTGACTTTCTGTGGCAACGGCAAACAAAGGATTTTACTCTTAATAATAGGAGTTGTGTACATTTTATTAGCTTTTGAATTATGACATATTCTTTTTCATTTGTTTCAGATGTTTACCGTGATGACCAAAATGGTGCTTACCAGCAAGAAAGAACAAAGGGCGCGGCAGAACGCGCAAAACGACGTCGTCAGTCTCACCAACCCTAAGAAACAAAAAGGAAAGAGAAGATGCTGCTAGCCATCATTATAAAAATAAGGGACAAGTTAGTTTCTAATTATATCTTAATTTTCTCCTTTTAATTATATAATATGCCTTTCGTAAATTTTCATACACTATTGTTCCTATGTGCTTATCTGTATATTGATGGGAGATTTTTTGCTTTTTATATTTAGTATTGATCGAAGTGCATTATGCAATTTAAATCCTAAAATTTATATCTATTACTATATATATATATATATATATATATATATATATATATATATATATATATATATATATATATATATATATATATATATATATATATATATATATATATATATATATATATATATATATACGAGTATATTGAAATTCAGTGTATAATTCAAATTTTTTGTTAGATGAACCACTATTTTTGTCATATGTGAAATGCATCGTTATATCGAATGTTTCATGTTGATGACACAAAATTATGAGTGAGATAATACGCTTGGACTACAGTTAATCAACCACATTCTCGGTTCATCAGTATAAGTTCCATATCTTATCCTTAAACTACTTATTTTTAATTTTTATTGAAATAAAAGTCATTTGTGTACCTTTCCTAACTTTCAAGGTAGAATATGAGTTTTTTTCTTCTATATTTGCTTCGATACATGTCTTTCATGGTTTGACCATATTTAGGTGTGGAAAACCTTTCTCTTGAAACCTTTAGAATTTCTAAGGCACTTGTATCACCAAGATTAATAAGGCGACTCTGATAAGGGTTTTCCAATCTTTGGTGACATGATATAGTCTAGACACTGATTGTCATTTATGTGCATCAACTACCATTGCACTGTTTAAAAATGTGATCATAGTTCGACCATGTGATTTGTGCGTGATATTCTGTATTCTGTACCCTCAAGATACAGAGTACATGAAAGCCATATTTACTGTATTACTGCCAACCTGAATGAAAACTGATATGCTGGCGGGAATAGATTTTTCAGTTGTGTAATATTTTTCTCTATAGCTACTATTTTTTGTATTTAAGAGTGATCTGCATCCACTCTTATTCCCATAAATCTATCGCCTTTCCACTTCAGAAGGCTGAAACTCAGAACTGGTTTCAAAATCCTTACAAGTTTGCATTCCAAAGACTATGATAGAAGCCCTCGATTTTTTTTTTTTTTTTTTTTTTTTTTTTTTTTTTTTTTTTTTGTGATCAAGGATAATTAAAAAGCAATTAAAACAAAATGAATTACTGAGGTCTTGACCTCATCTTGTTTTAATGTACTGTAAGGTAGTATCCGTTAGAGAAATTACTGCCACTTGGTACCGTTTCTGATATGTATGTAATGGGTTGGTCCTTGCTAGCCTTGGTTAATCTTTAGCTATAGACTGTATCAACATAAATCATTTCAATTATGTGCTAGGGGATTGATAATAAGTCTAGATGTGTTGTCTCTTAAATACTCACTTTGCTATTGTTCATTGGTATATCATCTAAATAAGGCTAATTTTATTTTTAATATCCGTCTTAAACTTTGATATGAATGTGCCCTCTCTCTTTAGGATGTAATTGATCTTATGATACATCCTGGAGAAATATCATTATTTTTAAATTTCATATCCATGAGTTTCGAGAAAAGCTTCCTCTTGAAAGAAATTATGTAAATTAGAACTTCTTAATCTTTTTTTCTTGAAGAATGCTCCTGAAGGCTATGTTTTGTGCTATTTTGTTTAATGAGAGTCACTGCAGTTCCCAATATTGTCAAATACTTATATGTGGGTGATTTTGTATTATAGTCCTACTTTATCAAAAAACTTCCATATTTAGAGTGTGGAGTGCTGATATTAATGGCAAAACTATAGTGTCAGATTGGACACAATCTTGTTTATTTCAGTTTTCAGTGCATAAGACAACTGATGCACTCCTTTGTTAGGGAGGCAGAAGGGTAATTTCTATTCTTCACTTATTGTAAAATTTCACCCTTAAAATGACCTCAAATAAATTTTGTCCAAGATCAGAAATTAACCACGCTAAATATTTAAAGTCATGTGCAGACGCACCTTAGACATCTTGCATCAACTTACACTTAAAGCATGTGAAACCGGTAGCAAAATTGTTATACATACTCAGTCTTTTGTGTTCTTAAAACACGATAATGACATTGTTGGTATGGGCAAGATTCAACTTATTTATTGACTGTAGGACTCCTTGCAATATGAAGCATTCCATGTTGCAAAGTTCTGGAGTTTTTAAATCCTTCCCAAAGACTAGTCTGTAAACTGAGGTGATTATAATGCCTTTTATCATTCCAGAGATAAATTTTGATGTCTTCCACCTACAGTATGTACAGCTTCTTTAACCCATAGATTGTCTACTTTAAATGTTATTAACGTTTGTAGTTTTAAATAGTCTTGTTGAAGTGGAAAACAGGGTTTTAAGAACATATGTAGTGAGTCATGTGTTCAGATTTTATGCCTGATCAGAACTCCTAGTTCAGATTTTATGATGGATCCGAATCAGATTCCAAATTACTGTAAATCCGTTCGTAATAAAAATCTAATAAATTATTTCATCAGTTTTTTTTTATTTCATATAATGTAAGTGCATAGTAATAATAATAATAATATTTAAAATTTTTAAATCTCAAAGATAAATGTGAATATAAATGTGATTGTAAAATAATTTAACAAAAAAAAAATTTAATGAAATCAATATTCTAGCATGTGGTACTGTAGAAATGAATTAAAATTAGTTTTCCTTCTTAAATCTTTTCATTCAGCAAAATATAAAAATCTAGTACAACTCTACTAGACTATACCAGAGACTGTTAAAACTGAGTGGGTTCCCTCAAGGTAGCATCTTAAGTCTTTTAGTTTTATTGAATGGATTTCACTGATGCAACATTTGAATGTTAAATGCAGTTGATTGTGTACTTCGGTATTCTGATCCAAATCTTCAGATTCCTGATTTAAGCAAATCAATTCAGGAAGCTTCATAGTCACTCCTGAAATGATCAGAATACCTATGGTTTAAATTTTAAAGTTAATATAACCAACTTTGTCGTCTTCATAAGATATCCTCTAAATGATTCCCTTCACATAACTCTGTATGGGAATGAATTCAAATTGATAGCTTCACATATAATTCTTTTATATTTTGACCAATAGTTAGCTGAAATGTAAACCTTTACATATTTTGGGTATAAAAATTGGGAATTGGATAGAAGTATTGCATCTTCATAAAGCTCTCACATGGTCAAAATTTGACTTATTTTTTTATGTAAATATACGCATGATGCGTGTTTCTTCCTCTCGGGTGTTTTCGCTGTTTCTTTTCTTATTTGTTTCTTCCATTGGCTTGATAAGGATCCTCAGATGTTTTAGGATCGAAAGCTTGCCTATTTTTAATCTTTAGTCATTTAGCAACTTTACTTATTGATACTGACGTTTTATTGTTTTACTTTATAATGTGTAAAGTCGGTTCTTAGCACAACTTAGGCCGATTTTTCTCTCTCACATTTTAGGGTTACTTATAATAGGGAACTCTATATGGGTCATTCCATGTCACTTCAACCGACAAAAAACCCTGACCCCTTTCGATTTGTATAAAAAGTGGCACACTAACAGATCTTGTTGAGAAAATATGAATGGCGTTTATTGCAGGTCTCTAGCTCATACGGTTCAGAAGATATGACCTTTGAAACTTTGGTCAAAAATGTCAATTTTCAGAGAGTAGTCCGAGGTCAAAATACAATATCTCGGCTTCTATGGCACTTAGAAGCATCGTGTAAAGACCATTTAAAAGATCTTGAATAGCGGTACAACATTTATTTAGATGATTTTGACCTCGGAGGTCAAATAAAAAATTTGACCTATTGTGACCTTGACCTTGAAAAAAAAAACCTATCTTCGATTTTTTTCAAACTTTGCTGAATTATTGTTATATATGTATATTTTAATTTTTTTAATGAATTATTTTGGTTTTGGCTTGGTTTAGAAAATATAAGCAATTTAATAAGTACAAATATCACATTTTTCACTTTTTTGCGATTTTTATCTCTTTCAATGTATAGTTCCAACATTTCCATTTCTCTTTCTCTCTCTCATATATATATATATATATATATATATATATATATATATATATATATATAATATATATATATATATTATATATATATATATATATATATATATATATATATATATATATATATATATATATATATATATATATATATATATATATATATATATATATATATATATATATATATATATATATATATATATATATATATATATATATATATATATATATATATATATATATATATGTAAGGGGCTGGCTGCTGCCGAGTATATTTTTCTCGTTTCAGATTGCATGGAGTATTCTCTGAGGAATATAGTCTTACCTGCTTGTTGCTTTGCTGTTATGCTGTTTGATTTTGACTGTGCTTGGGATCCACAATATTAATGTGCATGTGCCATGTCCTAGACTGGAGAGCGTGAAGGGAGATTGATGTTAACATGTTTATTTGTTTAGATACGTAATGTTATTCTTCTATGTTAAATTTATTTTTATTATTATTATTATTTATTGAGTGCACTTGTGCTAATGAAAAGTCTTATGAGCTATTGTTCCCATTTCGGGCAATAATTAAAAACAGGTTATTCTTATTCAAACAGGTTGTTATTCTCAAGAAGGCATATTACCCTTTCAAGAGTAGGTTATATTCTTTGTGTTTTTATTATTATTATTATTAATTCATTATATATTTTTAGATCATTTAAACTGGTGAGGCACTGGGGTAATTATTTATAATTCTCACAGGTGCCGGTCTAGGGCCTTATTGCCTAGTGCTAATCTGGAGTTATAATCTCTATACCTATCAGGTAGAAAATATAGATAAGAGACCTTAATGGTTTTTGAGATTATCATATATTTTTTTTTTATAAAATTTTTATATTTAATATTCACTTTGGGAAAAGAAAATATGTCAGTAGTGTGATAAATTTCACAGTAAAACGTTTCCACTTTCAAATCTTTGGTTGTTTTAAACCATTACTCTTTTTTTTTCTTTATTTTGTGTATATAAAGAGGCTATCCTGTTTACTGTGAACTATAGATAATTTTATGTGAACATTGTAAGTGTAAGATCAATATATATATATATATATATATATATATATATATATATATATATATATATATATATATATATATATATATATATATATATATATATATATATATATATATATATATATATATATATGATCTTACACTTACAATGTTCGCATAAAATTATCTATAGTTCACAGTACACAAGATAGCCTCTTTATATACACAAAATAAAGAAAAAAAGAGTAATGGTTTAAAACAACCAAAGATTTGAAAGTGGAAAATGTTTTACTGTGAAATTTATCACACTACTGACATATTTTCTTTTCCCGAAGTGAATATTAATATTAAAATTTTAATAAAAAAAAAAATATATGATAATCTCAAAAACCATTAAGGTCTCTTATCTATATTTTCTACCTGATAGGTATAGAGATTATAACTCCAGATTAGCACTAGGCAATAAGGCCCTAGACCGGCACCTGTGAGAATTATAAATAATTACCCCAGCGCCTCACCTCAGTTTAAATGACCTAAAAATATATAATGAATTAATAATAATAATAATAAAAACACAAAGAATATAACCTACTCTTGAAAGGGTAATATGCCTTCTTGAGAATAACAACCTGTTTGAATAAGAATAACCTGTTTATAATTATTGCCCGAAATGGGAACAATAGCTCATAAGACTTTTCATTAGCACAAGTGCACTCAATAAATAATAATAATAAAAATAAATTTAACATAGAAGAATAACATTAACGTATCTAAACAAATAAACATGTTAACATCAATCACCCTTCACGCTCTCCAGTCTAGGACATGGCACATGCTTATTAATATTGTGGATCCCAAGCACAGTCAAAATCAAACAGCATAACAGCAAAGCAACAAGCAGGTAAGACTATATTCCTCAGAGAATACGAGAAAAATATACTCGGCAGCAGCCAGCCCCTTAAATATATATATATATATATATATATATATAATATATATATATATATATATATATATATATATATATATATATATATATATATATATATATATATATATATATATATATATATATATATAGAGAGAGAAAGAGAAATGGAAAATGTTGGAACTATACATTGAATGAGATAAAAATTGCAAAAAAGTGAAAAATGTGATATTTGTACTTATTAAATTGCTTATATTTTCTAAACCAAGCCAAAACCAAAAATAATTCATTAAAAAATTAAAATATACATATATAACAATAATTCAGCAAAGTTTGAAAAAAATCGAAGATTAGGTTTTTTTTCAAGGTCAAGGTCAAGGTCACCAATAGGTCAAATTTTTTATTTGACCTCCGAGGTCAAAATCATCTAAATAAATGTTGTACCGCTATTCAAGATCTTTTAAATGGTCTTTACACGATGCTTCTAAGTGCCATAGAAGCCGAGATATTGTATTTTGACCTCGGACTACTCTCTGAAAATTGACATTTTTGACCAAAGTTTCAAAGGTCATATCTTCTGAACCGTATGAGCTAGAGACCTGCAATAAACGCCATTCATATTTTCTCAACAAGATCTGTTAGTGTGCCATTTTTCATAAAAATCGAAAGGGGTCACGGAAAAAATTGCCAAATTTCGGTTGAAGTGACGTGGAATGACCCATATATATATATATATAATATATATATATATATATATATATATATATATATATAATATATATATATATATATATATATATATATATATATATATATATATATATATATATATATATATATATGAAGAGTAATATTTCTGGTCTGAAATAAACAGTAAAAGATTACAGGTAAGAAAAATAGAGGAACACTCACCAACTTCTTCTGTTAAAAAGGAAACTTCTGCTAAACCAGGAATAGTCTTGAAAAAACACTCCCAGGTTGTCAAAAGCTAATCCTTCCAGACACTCCCTCTCAATAAACTAAGTCTCCAATCCTTTCTACTTTTCTGAATCAAACCTGTCGAACCCCAAAAAAACAACAAACAGAAAAAACAAAAAAAACAATATTATTAACAAAGAAAAATACTTACAATTAAAAAAAATAGTAAGCGCGGTTGCAAGCTATTTAATATAAATTTGGGAAAATCAGAAAAAAAAAAATCAAAAATATGAAAAAAAAAAAAAAAAAAAAAAAAAAAAAAAAAAAAAAAAAAAAAAAAAAAAAAAAAAAAAAAAAAAAAAAAAAAAAAAAAAAATAATAATAAAAATATATAAATAATAATAAAATAATAATAATAATAAAAAATATTAAGAATAATAATAATATTCGTAGAATTTATATTTTCATAATATAAGAGATGATTATGAATATATGAATAAACAAAGTGAAATAAAAAATATTAATGATATATATTAGTAGTATTAGTGATGGGATGAATATATGATCTTAAATAAATTATTATACAAATAAACTTAATACAAAGTTGTTCTGGTAAAATCTTTCCTCTATGACCAGTTCTTTTTGTTTCTCCAAACTAATTCTTTCTCCAATCAATTTCTAACCAATTCTGGTTGTTTCTTCAACTAATTGTTCTCCAAACTAATTCTTAACCAGTTCTTAACCAATTCCCTATTAAAAATATAATAACTATCACCTTGTAAACAACAAATATATACTATCGCTTATCATTTCATATTTTTGAGATTTTATCATCAAAAACTTTTCCACAAAAATATTACCTTAAATAAGGGAAATACGTATTCTAATTCTGATTGTGATGGTGGTTCTGTGGCCTTTGATGTTTTCTCCACAAGTGTCAAAAGTGACTCCTTGTCTTCAGACCACCAGACTTCTTTGACTTCTATTATTTATGGAGATTTGATAAACTCCTTTCCGAGGAAATACACGTCCTCAATGATTATTTGATATTCAATGCAATTAAGGCATTTTTTTATTCACTTGCCTTCTTTTCTTTATTTAAATTGTATTTTAAGTTATTAATTTTAAATTTATACTTATAACAAAAGCTCAAAAACTTCTTTCTGCAAAAATAAGGAACTATAGAACACTACATCAATA